>JALIZH010021597.1:0-55235 GCA_030522465.1 Rhipicephalus appendiculatus
AAGTTATCAGGGCAGAGGCAGCGGAGAATGCTCCTGTCAATCAAAAGTTCCTCCCGGGTTCGCTGCCCTTCGGGGGGCGCAGGTCTAACCCCATTTTCCTGGAATGCCCCCCGAGCGTGCGGCGTGCTCAGGTGACCAGAAATCTAACCAGGGTGCAGCGAACAGCCCTTTGTTGCAAGATGCTGCCGGTGTGGGAAAGAGCTGCTAACACCTTTCCCAGCGACGGGGCATGGTCGACAGCAACAACCACGTCTTCAGAGGTCACCGACTTGGCACCAGTCCGGTTCCCCTTCGGACATTTCCTCCTCGCCGACAATATCGAGTCGTCTGGGCGTGGTACGTGGACATCCCCCCTGTGTGGGGTATTGGTGTTCCCCAGTTGGACTTCTCGTCCTTGCCCTTTTGAGGAATGTGTTGTGCGTCCCATTACCTCCTTTCTGGGGGGCAGGGCGTTGTGGCGGCAGCTCACTTTATTGGCGGTGTCGCTGACATCGGTTTGATTGCCTCAAGTTGCCAGACTCGGGGCTTTAAAAGCGGAAGACTTTTTGTAAAAACTCTTCTTCTTGAACGCTCAATGTAAATAAACGTCTGTAATATCTCTCCTACGAGCGCCTTCCTCTCTGCTAAAGATAGGCTAGGGAACCGGCGGCGGGTCAGCTACCAGCAATGAGACCCGCCGTACCCGAGTCGCAACACCTCGTAATCTATGCTTGCGTCTATCACAACAAGCTTTAAGGCTGTAATTCGAACAAACGTAGGTGTTTTGTATTGAAGTATTTGTGCTTGTATGTATAAGTGGTCGTGCGTTCACACCTTCGAGACATCTAAAATGCACTTAGTGTGTTCGCATGTTTTTGTGTTCAGATTTGATTTCATCTAAGATTGCGGAGTATTGATAATAATAATGATAAATCCTTTATTTTTCGCCAAGAAGATGAGGGAAGCTGAGAAAAAACGCTGGGAAACAGCTTGAAAAGCACCTGCCCCCCCCCCCCCCCCACACACACACACAAAAAAGAAAGTACACATTGGCGAGTCTACAGCAGTGCAAATCAACAGCTGTATTAACAGGGTAAATGAGCAAGAAGTAAGAAGAAATAAATGGATAGCGAAACAGGATTATCAGCAACAATGCAAAGCATATTCATTGCAAATAAAAGTAATTAGAACACATTGCAACAACTTATACTGCAAAATTAAACAGCAAATTTTGGAGAGTTGGCGATTTACGAGAAATTAACTCCGATGAACGTCGGAAAAAACACCCTCTGAGTTTAGTGAAAAATAAATTCCGAAAACACGGAGCCCTAGTTATGACGGAGGACACACGTATGTTTCACGAACCAGTGCGCATGTGTGGAAGGGTTCTTGGCAGTTTTTCAAGACGGTCATCATCACTCTAAGAAAAAAAAGTCAAAAGAGGGTTACGAAACCACGACTCTCTTGGGGTATTCACTTAACCCCTTTTGGAAGGTAGACGCAGAGAAAGAGAGTTGGCAATTCGAGAGGATCCCCTACTGAAACGTTCCGTATGTTTCCGTATGTTTTCTTACGGAAAACATACGGATTCCGTATGTTTGCCATATGGAATATAAGGATTTCTTACGGATTTATACGGAAGCTTACGGAAATTGTAAGGAAAATATGGAGACTGACATATGGTGCATAAGGAATTCCGTACGGGTACACGGATTTAGTCGTAAGGAACTTACGGAGTCCGTATCTAATATATGGAAGAGACCATAAAACGATACGGAGTATACGGAAAGTATGATACGGAACAAACGGAAACCGCACAGGCCCGTGGCCAGGAATGTTTTCGGGGGGGGGGGCAAGGCGGGGGTGGGGTGGGGGGGGCACTTGTTGAAGGCCTTGAAAGACACTTATTTTTATTATTTGTCCTCGATAAAACACCCCACTCCATCCGAATTTCGGAGGGGGCCTAGGGCACCCCCCTGAAATCTGCTCCCCCCCCCCCCCCCCCCCCGAAATGGGGGGGACCTAGGGCACCCCCCACCCTGAAAAGCCAGGGGGGGCCTAGGGTACCCCCCCCTGGCTACGGGCCTGCCGCACGGGCATAAGGTTAGAACCAGGCCCGTAGCCAGAAATTTTTTTCGGGGGGGGGGGGCCCACCTGTTCAAAACCTTGAAAACCACCCATTTTCAATATTTATTCATGGTAAAACACCCCCCCTCCATCCGAATTTCGGGGGGCAGTAGGGCCCGGGCCCCTAGGGCCCCCCCCCCCCTGGCTACGGGCCTGTTTAGAACAAACGAAATCCACATCTGCCATAATGATACACTTAAGCGCAAGAAAAACACTAGACAGTAAACGACGAGGACAAGCGCTACTTCCAACTGAGCTTTATTGCTGAAACACATAAATATATACACCCGAACACACGTGATCGCCCTTAAATCTGTCAAAGGCAGAGGCAAAAAAAAACAAACAACCAAACCGAGAAACGCCACACACTAAGGTGAAATGCCACGTGCCGGAGAACTTAAGTAATCTAATTCTTTTTTTGTTGGTGCGATTGATGGCTTGCTTACGCAGCTTCCACTGGCTATCTCCGCAGCTTCAATGATGATTCTTGTGCTATCGTTAGCGTGAGTGGCCAGCACTGTTGCCTTGTCGGAAAATGGAACGCATTTGCTCGCCATCATCAAGCAAGCTACACAAGGAAGACACATGGGCGCACAGTAGGGGCGAAGGCAGAAATTTTTTGTTGGGGCGGAGCACCTCTTTGATCAGAAGGAGGGGGACGAGCAGGCAAATGGTCATTTTGCGCCCTGTTTGCCATGGTGAAAAAAAATTGGGGGGGGGGGGGGGGGGGGAGGCACAGGCCTAGTGTGCCACCCCTGGCTACGCCACTGGCGCACAGGTAGAACAAGCAGAACCTAGGCGTGCACACGAAGAGAGGGAGGGGGGTGGTGACCGCCCCCCTGTGGACACCTAAGAGGGGGGTTGTGCAAAATCTGCCTCATATACTTTGACTTAGTAGGCGAGGGGCGGTGCAATGAACCTTCGCTTCCCCCCCCCCCCCCCCCCCCACCTTAGGTCGGCAAAAAAATTCGACTTCACTCAGACTCACTCAAGAAATATGTTTTGCTCTGAGGACTCACTCAGACTCAAACTCGCCAAAATTTTCCTCAACTGGAATCACTCGGACTCAGACTCACTGTAATTTTACTCGACCGGACTCACTCGGACTCAAACTCACGGAGATATTACTCAGCCGGGCTCACTCAGACTCACAGCTTCACCGAAATCTGAGTGAGCTTGAGTGAGTCGACTCATGAGTCCGTTAGCGTAAAATTAGCCTTTTCGATCTTGGTGTCAATGCTCTTTTAATGCCAATACCTCATGTAATTGGTGCTCTACAATACGGCTTTATATCTTGTACCTTCAAATACGAGTTATCTGGTTTCAATCCAGTAAGGTCAATTCTATGAAATACTCGTGTCGCACTAAATATCTTTATCAAGAACTTCCTCTGAAAGAGTTTGCAGGTGAAGGTCATGGCACCCCCCTCTCTTAACTCACACCTCGGATAAAAAAACTATGAGGTACCCCATCATTGAAATAACTGTGAAAAGATTTGAGTACGAAATTAAGTGGATATAACGCTGATAGTAAAGCTGAAGCTGAGTAGATAGGACCATAGGTCGGCAATTAATGGTGGAGCTCACTCACACTCACTCATGAAATATATTCCGCGCTTAGGGCTCACTCGAACTCAGATTCAACAATATTTACCTCAACCGGACTCACTCGGACACAGACTCACGAAAATTTTCCTTAAGCAGACTCACTCAGACTCAAACTCACCAAAATATTACTCACCCGGACTCACTCAGACTCAGGCTCACGGCCCAGTCTGGGTCTGAGTGAGTCGTCTCATGAGTGAGTTTACCGACATATCCCCCCCCCCCCCCCCCCGATAGTGAACCGCCGTGTGCACGCTCGTCTGTGAGTGGAACCAATATGTGGGATACACATGTGCGGAACGCATGCGTATCACACATGTGTACAGCAGTGGTAAAATCTCCTTGAGCGCACAAGCTTATATATTGTCACGTGGTCGTGACGTCGACGAAGGCAGCAGGCGACGTGTCCAAGATGAAACTGTTTATTAGGCCGAACTTGTGGCCGGTAAACGGAAAGTAGGATTACAGCAATACACGTTGGCACTGATAACGGCGAACAGAGCGTCGGCCGTCGATCAACTAAACATCGTTGGAACGCGCCGGCTTTTATAACTCACGCGTCGAACATTCTAGCCTTATCACTAGTCGTTGCGCACGCTCTGGAATAATCTTGAGTGTTAGCGTCTTGCGTGCAATCTTAACAGAACGATCTACTACAAGCGAGAAGCTTCTGGAACAATAAGGCGCGGTCTGCGCCGAGTACTGCTGATAGTCTTTGCGGGCGGAAAAACGAATACAGTAAAAGAAACGCGCGTGGCAATGCCCCCCCTCTGAAAAGGCATCGTCCCGATGCTTAGAACAGAACACATGGTAAAAATACATGCAACAATAAATAACGACAATAAATCAAGAATGTTCAATAAGCAAGAAAGTCCAATGAAAGAAAAAAAAGGACAGTCCTCAGGTTCACTACCGCGTGTAAAACGGCTTGAGGCGCACGACATGGACGACTTCAGGTCGCGCGCGGCGCCGTTGAGAGTTCGAAATGCCGTCGGGGACAACCTCGTAGTCGAGTGTGCCGAGACGTCGAAGCACCCTATACGGTCCGAAGTATCGTCGCAGAAGTTTTTCGCTAAGTCCGCGGCGTCGTATCGGCGTCCACACCCAAACGCGGTCACCGGGCTGGTATTCCACGAACCGTCGTCGAAGATTGTAGCGGCGGCTGTCAGTCGTCTGCTGATTCTTGATCCGCAGGCGGGCGAGCTGTCGTGCTTCTTCGGCGCGCCCTGTAGGAAGGCGGTCGCGTCGATGTTTTCCCCATCGGTGACGTTCGGTAACATGGCGTCGAGCGTCGTTGCCGGGCTCCGTCCGTAGACCAACTTGTATGGCGTCATCTGCGTCGTTTCTTCCACGGCCGTGTTGTATGCGAAGGTCACGCACGGAAGGATGGCGTCCCACGTCTTGTGTTCGACGTCGACGTACATGGCCAGCATGTCGGCGATGGTCTTATTTAGACGCTCGGTCAGGCCGTTGGTCTGTGGGTGGTACGCAGTGGTCCGGCGGTGGCTTGTGTGGCTGTACCTAAGGATCGCCTGAGTTATGTCCGCGGTAAAGGCCGTACCTCTGTCGGTAATGAGGACCTCTGGGGCGCCATGACGCAGTACGATGTTCTCGACGAAGAACTATGCTACCTCGGCGGCACTGCCCTTGGGCAGGGCCCTTGTCTCGGCGTAGCGGGTGAGGTAGTCAGTAGCTACGACGATCCACTTGTTTCCGGAATTCGACGTCGGGAACGGCCCCAGTAAGTCCATGCCGATTTGCTGGAACGGCCGGCGAGGTGGCTCGATGGGTTGCAGAAGTCCGGCTGGCCTAGTCGGTGGTGTCTTCCGTCGCTGACAAGTCTCGGCAAGTCCTCACGTAGTGGGTGACGTCGGCAGTGAGGCGAGGCCAGTAGTACTTTTCTTGTATCCTTGCCAGCGTACGGGAAAATCCAAGGTGTCCAGCCGTGGGGTCGTCATGCAAAGCATGCAGAACTTCTGGTCGTAATGCCGAAGGTACTACGAGGAGGGAGTCGGCCCGAAGTGGCGAGAAGTTTTTCTTTAGGAGAACGCCGTTGCGCATGAAAAACGACTCCAGTCCTCGTCTGAATACCTTTGGAGCCACGGTGGCTTTGCCCTCGAGGTATTCCATAAGGCCCTTGAGTTCCGGATCGGCGCGCTGTCGCTCGGCGAAGTCGTCGGCACTTATGGTTCCCAGGAAGCCGTCATCATTCTGGTCGTCCAGCGGCGGTGGGTCGACGGGGGGCACGAGACAGGCAGTCGGCGTCAGAGTGTTTTCTTCCGGACTTGTAAACGACCGTAATGTCGAATTCTTGAAGTCTCAGGCTCCACCGTGCGAGGCGACCAGAAGGGTCTTTCAAGCTAGCTAGCCAACACAAGGCGTGGTGGTCGCTCACAACTTTGAAGGGCCTGCCGTAAAGGTAGGGGCGAAACTTTGATGTAGCCCAGATGATGGCAAGGCACTCCTTTTCTGTTGTGGAGTAGTTGGCCTCTGCCTTTGATAGCGACCGGCTAGCATAACTGATAACCCTTTCCAGTCCGTCCGTCCTCTGCACAAGGACGGCGCCGAGTCCTACGCTGCTCGCGTCGGTGTGCACTTCTGTTTCGGCGTGTTCGTCGAAATGCGCAAGCAACGGAGGCGTTTGCAGGCGTCGTTTTAGTTCTTGAAATGCTTCCTCCTGCGGTGTTTCCCACTTGAACTCGACGTCGGTCCTGGTGAGGTTAGTGAGAGGCTCGGCGATGCGGGCGAAGTTTTTAACGAACCGCCTGTAATAGGCACACAAGCCGAGAAATCGACGCACGGCCTTCTTGTCGGTGGGTGGCGGGAAAGCAGCGATGGCGGTTGTCTTTTGCGGGTCGGGGCGTACTCCGGATTTGCTTATCACGTGGCCCAAGAACAAAAGTTCTTCGTACGCGAAGCGGCACTTCTCTGGCTTGAGAGTGAGTCCGGAGGTCTTGATTGCCTGAAGTACAGCTTCAAGGCGCCGCAGGTGTTCGTCGAAGTTCGAGGAAAACACAACGACGTCGTCCAAGTACACAAGGCAAGTCTGCCACTTCAAGCCAGCCAGTACAGTATCCATAACGCGTTGGAAGGTCGCGGGGGCCGAGCAAAGCCCAAAAGGCATGACCTTAAACTCGAACAGGCCGTCTGGTGTTATGAAGGCAGTCTTTTCTCGGTCTCTCTCGTCGACTTCGATTTGCCAATAGCCCGTCTTCAGGTCCATCGACGAAAAGTACTTCGCATTGTGGAGTCGATCCAGGGCGTCGTCTATCCGTGGGAGGGGGTACACGTCCTTCTTCGTGATCTTGTTCAGGCTACGATAGTCGACGCAGAAACGTAGCGTCCCGTCCTTCTTCTTCACCCAACACCACGGGAGACGCCCAGGGACTCTTGGACGGCTGGATTATGTCGTCGCGTAGCATTTCGTCGACTTGCTTCTTTACGGCTTCGCGTTCTCGCGTCGAAATTCGATACGGGCTCTGACGGACTGGTCGGGCACTTTCTTCAGTTATGATACGATGTTTGGCGACTGGGGTCTGTCGAATTCTGGACGACGATGAGAAGCAGTCCTTGAATTGCAGGAGCAGATTTTTGAGCTGATGATGCTTCTGGCTTTGGGAGGCTGGGGTTGACGTCGAAATCTGTTTCGGGACCTCGATTCGTCGAAGAATGTTTGGCAGCATCGGAGAGGGCGAAAGCATTGCTGGCGTCCACGAATTTCTGGATGTAGGCGACCGTCGTACCAATGTTGAGGTGCCTATATTCGTGGCTGAAGTTTGTCAGCAGCACCTTTGCTTTGCCGTCGCGCAACTCGGCGATGCCTCTTGCGACGCAAATCTGACGGTTCACAAGCAGGTGCTGATCGCCCTCGACGACGCCTTCAAGGTTAGCGGGTATTTCGGTGCCGACGGAAATGACGACGCTGGAAAGAGGCGGAACGGTGACCTGCTCTTCTATTACATTCAAGGCATGATTCTCCGGCGACGTGTGGGGCGGCAACGCTTTTTCTGAAGTCAGTGTTATTGACTCAGACCTGAGGTCGACGACGGCGCCGTGTTGACTTAGGAAGTCCATCCCCAGTATCACATCCCTGGAGCAGTGCTGCAGAATTAGAAAGCTGGCGGGATAAGTCCGGTTATCGATGGTGACTCTTGCGGTGCAGACACCGGCCGGCGTTATTAGATGACCCCCAGCGGTCCTGATTTCAGGGCCTTGCCAAGCAGTCTTTACTTTCTTTAACTTCGTCGCGAAAGGGCCACTGACGACGGAATAGTCGGTTCCAGTGTCGACGAGGGCGGTGACGTTGTGGCCGTCGAATATTACGTCGAGGTCGCTGGTTCCTCGTCGTGCGTTGCGGTTGGGTCGCGGCGTCGGATCACGGCTGCGTCGAAATGTGGTGCTTCCATGCTGCGTCGTCAGGTTTTCTACAGTCCACGAGGTTTCCTCGGCAGGGCTTCGTCTGCTTCGCGTCGTGTTCTGCAGGTCTCGTCGCGTTGTCATCGTCGGCGGCCGCGGAGGATCTTCGGCATTTCGTTGAACAGCAACCGCACCTCCATCGGTTGCTGCCCTTAGTTTCCCGGGTACGGGCTAGGTGACCGGCCCCGGTTTGGGCCAGTGTACTGCCGGCCGTGCGGTGACATGTAGCGGCCGGGCGACGGTGAGCGGGAAGGTCGTCGGGGCGTCCACTGAGGTCCTGCGAGGTAGTCGGCGATGTCTTGCGGTCGTTCACCCCGCTGTGGACGAGGCGCGTTGACGGCGAAACCGCGCAGTCCCATCTGGCGGTACTGGCAGCGGCGGTAAGTGTGGCCGGCCTCTCCGCAGTGGTAGCATAGTGGGCGGTGGTCGGGGGCGCGCCAGATGTCTGTCTTCCTGCGCGTGTAGCGCTGGCTGACAGGCGGGTGAGATGGCGGCGGTGGTGGCGGCGGCGGCGTCTCGCGACGGTAGTGCGGCTGTGCGCCGTCCTGACGGTGGCGTGGAGGGGGTGCACTGCGTCGGGCTGCAGCAGCGTAGCTCATGGCTTGCAGCTGCGGCTCTGGAGGCTGCGGAACGCCCAGTGATTGCTGGATCTCCTGGCGTACGACGTCAGCGATGGAATCCACCTGAGGCTGCGCTGAAGGTAGAATTTTTCGCAGCTCCTCTTGTACGATCGCTCGGATCGTCTCACGCAAGTCGGCGGTTCCCAGCGATTGGATGTCGGCATAGCTTGTAGCGGAGAAGCTGCGGTTGTATTGCCGTGTCCGCATCTCGAGCGTCTTCTCAATTGTCGAGGCTTCGGAGGCGAATTCGGCGACCGTCTTCGGCGGGTTTCTTATCAAGCCAGCGAAGAGTTCTTGTTTCACACCCCGCATTAGGAACCTGACTTTCTTCTCTTCGGGCATACTTGGGTCGGCGTGTCGAAAGAGGCGATTCATCTCCTCCGTGTAGGTAGAGATGCTTTCGTTGGGCAGCTGCACACGGGTCTCCAACATAGCTGCGGCCCGTTCCTTGCGGACCACGCTGGTAAACGTGCTTAGGAACGTCGTCCGAAAGAGATCCCAGGTTTGTAACGTGGATTCTCGGTTCTCGAACCACGTCCTCGCGGCGTCTTCTAGGTAGAAATACGCGCGGCGCAGTTTTTCCTCGGAGTCCCAGTTGTTAAAGGTCGCGACTCGTTCGTACGTCTCTAGCCAGGTTTCCGGGTCTTCGCTAGGCGATGCGTGGAAGCTCGGTGGCTCTCTGGGTGGCTGCATCACGATGGTTGTAGGGGACACAGCGGTGGTCATAGTGCCTTTCGTCTTTGTCGCCGTGGCTTTCGGCTTGTCGGGCAAGTAGTCCGTGCTGCGGGGGTAGTCCTTTCAGCCGGCGGCTGGCTCGACTGTCCGTGGAAAGGTCGGTGTCTTCGTCACGATTTGGGCTGGGTTCACGGCTTGACGTCCGGTACATGAACGAAGCAGCACCTCCACCAGATGTCACGTGGTCGTGACGTCGACAAAGGCAGCAGGCGACGTGTCCAAGATGAAACTGTTTATTAGGCCGAACTTGTGGCCGGTAAACGGAAAGTAGGATTACAGCAATACACGTTGGCACTGATAGCGGCGAACAGAGCGTCGGCCGTCGATCAACTAAACATCGTTGGAACGCGCCGGCTTTTATAACTCACGCGTCGAACATTCTAGCCTTGTCACTAGTCGTTGCGCACGCTCTGGAATAATCTTGAGTGTTAGCGTCTTGCGTGCAATCTTAACAGAACGATCTACTACAAGCGAGAAGCTTCTGGAACAATAAGGCGCGGTCTGCGCCGAGTACTGCTGATAGTCTTTGCGGGCGGAAAAACGAATACGGTAAAAGAAACGCGCGTGGCAATATGACTTATGCAGAATATTTATTTATTTATTTATTTCTCACTACTGCAGTCTTCAAAGATCATGATTATTAGGGTGATGTATAGGTTACAAGATAAACAGACATTCACCCATACTCAGACTCATGCCTACTCACACCGATGACTATTCACTCATGTTGATACTCACATCTACTCACATTCCTCGTCACTCACTGGTATACACACTATCACACTGGTGAATACTTAGTCACTTTCATACTCAGACTCACACTCATTGATAGTCACTCATGTTCCTACTTCACGCCTACTCACCCTCATGTGCACTCTCTCACGTTCACACTCAGGTTTACTCACGCCCCTCGCCACTCACTTATACGCACACTAACGCCTTTCAAATGAGTGTGAGTGTGTGTACTCATGAGTGAGTAGCACGCTAAACTGCAGTCACATCTTCTGTAGGTAAGAGACCTATATACATAGACCTGGCAGCAAATGATTCAATTCAAGAAAAATGAGATTTGTATTGAAAATATTTGCCCACGTTCATGGATTGGCTACAGAAAAGCTTTACAGGGTGGGCTGTCGTAACATATTCTAAAGTGAATGAAATTGTTTAGGTCTAGTTAAGCACAGCATGAACTTACTGGTTTAACCCTCGTAGTCGGTCATTCGCACTGACATCAAACATTCTCTTTGCATCAAATGACTTCATGAAAACTGTCTTTCTTTTGTCGTAATTGGGTGTTATTGAACTTCTCATATGCTCAGTATTAAACCAACAACGACTTGTTTTAAGAAAGACCCAGTGGCCTGCAGGCTTTGTTAATTGGAAAGATTCACATTGAACGAGCACTTTCCCTTAAGCAATACGAGGCAGTACTTTCTCTATTATATATACGTCGTGAGAGCATACTCAGTTGCCTTAATATGTCACTTGCACGAATTAAACTTCTGCCTAAAGGACCACATTAAATATATCTCAGAGATAACAATTTGAGTTTAACAGGTGTAAGTGGTTCTTAAACTAGTGGTACTACCTGCGTGGCCTGTATATGTTGCAATTTGAACTTTTCTGAGACACCGGTCTTGATAACATACATTTTTTTTACATAATGTGCTGTGCGGATGCACCATGTCGTACGTACAAAAACTTTAAGAAACAGATGCATGCAGTTTTTGTTAAAGAGCTTCACATCTCTCCCATTTGGTTGTACATAAGGTTTTAAGAGCACACATGTGTCTACGTAATTCAGCCACAAAGGAAGTACTTGATGTATTCAAATCGGTAAAGAGAAAGCTCACTGCTGTGATTAAGAGTGACAATGTTGCACTTCTGATCCTACTACTGTAACACCGTCATCATCAGGTTAAACAGCTGAATAAGTGCCTAATTTTTTTTATATGTTGTCGTACGTGCTAATAAGTGTGGATGCTGTTCAAATCTCCGGTGATCAATATTACATATGCATTGTCGTACAGAAGCTCACTGTTGAAGATCCCAAGCCACATGTCGAGCTGCTTGGTTATTTGTTTTCATACAAGTTATGTAGCAGCCAATTGTAAGATAGACGTATGAAGCAATTTTGCCTCTTTGCTCTACTTCCCTATTGACCATGAATCTTGATGCACATGATTAATACCCGCTTAAACTTCAAGGGTACATAAAATGAAACAAAAACAGAGAGGTAAAAGAGAAAAGTAAGGCAGACAGGTTAACCAAGTTGAACTGATTTGCTGCCCTACAGTGGGAGTGAAGGTGGTCAAAAAAAGAAGTACACATGAAAGCATACTGATATTCATGCACACATAACAGTGTTCATCATTGATGGAACCCATAAGTACTCACTCGCATTTGTACTCATACCTACTCACACTCATCGATACTCACTCACAATCATACTCGTGCCAACTCGCCCTTATGTGTACTCACTCACGTTCATACTCACGTTTACTCAAGCCCCTCATCACTAAAACCTTTCAAATGAGTGTGCGTACTCATGAGTGAGTAGTGGGCCAAGCTGCAACTGTCGCATCTTCTGTAGGTAAGAGACTGATAAACACAGAGATGGTTCCAAATGATTCAGTTCAACAAAAATTATTTTTGTATTGAAAAAATATTTGTCTGTGTTCATGGCCTGGCTACCCAGAAGCTTTACAATGTGGGCCGTTGTAACATCCTAAAGTAAGTGAATGAAATTATTTAGCTGCTGTTAAGCACAGCATGAAATCATTAGTGTAACCCTTGTAGCAGCACATTGGCGTTGGCAACAAAGACTCTGTGCCATAAAATGAACACCATGAAAACTGTTTTCCTTTTGTCATTATGTATTGAACTTCTAGTATTCTCAGTATCAAACCAACAAAGACTTCAACCAAAAAAGCCCAGTGGCCTGTGGGCTTTGCTAATTGGAAAGATTCACATTGAACAAGCACTTTCCCTTAAGTAGTATTAGGAAATACTTCTTCGATTATATGTGTGGTATGAGAGCATACTCAGAGTCACCTTATGTCACTGGCATGCACTAAACTTCTGCCTGAAGGACCATATCAAATGTTGCTCAGAAATCAAAATTTGAAGTAGCAAGTGTACGTGGTTTGTAAACTGCTAGTGCTACCTGTCTGTCCTGTATATGATGCCATTTTAACTTTTCTGAGACTGGTTTTGGTGAAAAACAGTTTCTTCCATGATGTGCCATGCGTGTACACAGTGTCATGCGTATGAAAAATTCAAGAGACAAACGTATTGACTTTTGGTTAAAGAGCTTCATTCTCTCCCATCTAGTTGTACGAAAATTGTCCAAGTGCGTACATGTGTTTACATAGTTCGGTCGTAGAGGCAGGCCCGTAGCCAGGAATTTTTTTCGGGGGGGGGGGGACTTGTTGAAGGCCCTGAAAACGCCTATTTTTATTATTTGTCCTTGGTAAAACACCCCCCTTCATTCAAATGTCAGAAGTGGGGGGGGGGGGGGCTAGGGCCTCCCCCTGGCTACGGGCCTGCGAAGAGGTAGTATTCGTGTACTTACATCTGTTCAAGTGAAAGCTATCACCAATAGTGACCATGTTGCACTTCTGATCCTACTGCTGTAATACCTCTATCATCATGATTATATGGCTGAATGTGTTCCTCACTCATTCATGTAGTTGTATGTGCAAGTAGTAATTGTGGTTGCTGTTCAAATCACAGGTGATCAATAACACATATGCGTCGTCATACAGAAGCTCCCCGTTGAAGATTCTTAAGCCATGTGTCGGGCTGCTCGGTTATTAGTTTTTATGCAAGTTACCAAGTAGCCAATTTCCAGATACAGACGTATGAAGCAAATTTGCCTTTCTGCTGTATTTTCCGATAGGCAACGAGTCTTCATGCACATGATTAATGCCTCTTTAAAGTACACAGCTACATGAAATGAAATAGAAAAAGAAGAAGAGAGGAAAAAGACGAAAGAAAGGCACGGAGGTCAACCAGATTGAATTGATTTGCTGCCCTACAGCAAAGGAGTGGGGAGGAGTGGTCAGAAAAAGAATTAAACGTGAGAGCGCAACTGTTGTGTACGGACACATAACAGTGTTCATCATTGATTCACGGATGGTCACGTACAGAGCTGTGTTGTTTTGAGAATTTCAGAAGTGTTGTTTCAGCCCACAGTGCAGATTACGCTTGAATTGTCATGCTATATGATAAAACTTAGGGGCCTGTTTTAATGATTGAGAAACTTGGAGGTGCAACAAATGCTTTAGAATTTAGACCATGGCTGCATGGACACACATGTGCAACGTAAAGTGCAATAAAGTGAGGACGCTTGAGCTTGATAGTGTAATCGGGCCCCATTCACATTGCCTTCTCAACTGCTTGCCTGGCTTCGGTACTCGGTGGATGCCTCAACCGTGCTGCAAGCAAAGCAATGTGTGTGCGTGTAACATTGGTCATTTCAAACTATCCTAGAATGCCTACTGCAAGTACAGTTACGTAGTGTGCCATAACTCACTTTATAAAATTAAACTGAAAGAAGCCAGGAAAAAGTATTTTAAGGGCTTGGCCAGTGACTTTCCCAATAAGAAGAGGTTTTGGAAATATATGAGACGATGTGGTAGTGAGAAGGTTAGCCCACCAAATCTACGTCATGGTGGCGAGATAGTAACTGAGGATAGTGATAAGGCCACACTCTTCAACGACTTCTTTAAATCGGTTTTCCGTCCTCCTACACAAGTCACTGTCGCGAATAAAAAAGAACAATATTTGCCTATGGGTGAGATAGAGCTCTCGTTTAATGGTATAATTAAGTTGTTACAGCGCATTGACGAAAGTAAAGCAACTGGCCCAGATGGCATATCACCAAGAGTTTTAAAACACTGCTCTGAGGCAGTAGCACGCTACCTATATGTTATATATAAAAAATCACTAGATGAAGGCAAGCTTCCTGATGACTGGAAGGTAGCTAATGTTGTGCCGGTTTTCAAAAGTGGTTCTAAATCAGATGTATCCAATTACAGACCTATTTCTCTGACGCCGATTTGTTATAAAATACTTGAACATGTTTTATATTCTGCTTTAATGAATCACCTGACTTCAATTGAATTTTTTAATCCTAAACAACACGGGTTTAGACAAGGTTTTTCATGTACAACCCAATTAATTGAATTCTATCATGATATATCATCAGCCTTAGATGATAGAGGACAGGTAGATTGTTTATTTTTGGATTTCAGAAAGGCCTTCGATACGGTATCACACTCGGTTCTCATACAAAAATTGCAGAATTTGAACATTGATGAAAACATTTGCCGATGGATTGCGGACTATTTAACATCAAGAAAACAGAAGGTAGTTTTAGGTGGATCATGTTCACGTTTAGTTTCGGTGACATCAGGGGTACCCCAGGGTTCCGTACTGGGCCCACTTCTCTTCCTTGTGTACATTAATGATATTGCGGATGTAACTAAGTGTCGTATTAGAATTTTTGCTGATGATTGTGTTTTGTATACCGACTTGACCGACCAAACGGATTCCACCCAGCTTCAGGATGACCTTAATCATGTGGAGGTGTGGTGTAAAAATAATGACATGGTACTAAACACTAATAAGTGCGTTCACGTTAGCTTTACTAAAAGGGTCAATAGATTGATGAATCAATACATCTTAAACAATCAAGTTATTAGGAAAGAAGACAAATACAAGTATTTGGGAGTTATTTTTTCTGAGGATGGGGGGTTGGTCTGAACACATTGGCACCGTGGTGAGCAGAGCTGGAAAAGCCCTTGGTTTTTTACAAAGAAATCTTAAACATGTAACCAAAGAAGTTAAACAGGCCGCATATCATGCCTATGTTAGACCTATACTGGAATATGCCTGTCCTGTATGGGATCCGTTTCAAAAAGTACATATTCATGCACTTGAGCGCATTCAGTCAATTGCAGCAAGATTTGTTCTGGGTAGGTATGACCGAACTGAAAGCTCGCGAGAAATGAAGAGAGACCTTAATTGGCAATCATTGCAAGACCGAAGACGTAATCTAAGATTAAAAAATATTTTACTCAATCTATAACAAGAAAACAGGGATTAATCCCTCAGATTATTTAAAACCAGCCCATTATCAATCCTCTCGTCATGACCACAAATTTAAAGTACGCTCATACACCCCCAGAACTGACCTGTTTAAACATTCCTTTTTTCCACAAGCGATTGCCGAATGGAATATGTTACCAGCCGAGTTGGTTGGCCGCATGACTGTGGATTCATTCTATGAAGGACTGTGCCCCCCCGCAATAATGCCTAAATGGCGCTGCGGGAAATGTTCCAAATAATAAAAAAAAAACTCTTCCTTTTGTGAATGGTAATTTTTCAAACAATCAACATTGCACACTTTCTGTCTCTTGACTTTGTGCCCCCCAATTTCTGGTTAGGCTCGATCACTTGTGCAGCCCTTATTTTGCAATATCATTAGCTGGATAATGCCAAAAAACAGAAAAATAACCGGTGTGCAAGCAAACACAGTGCCACATAGATATTCAAACCTAATTTTGTTTTTTTTTTCTTTTAGTTTTAGCGCTCAACACATAAAAAGAAAGAGCAGTACATCAATAAAAAAAACATTTGCGATAGCACAGAATTTGAACTTTCGACAACAAAGCCGTGTTCTCGCGCTCTAACCTGCTACGCCAGCCTACTAGGCCACGCGCGCACTTGACGCTGCGTTGCTTAATTTAATAGATAAGAGTGCTTACGCGCTGTCGGCGAGTGAGTGCATAAGGGTGTGCGATATGCGATCGTAGTTAGTATTGCGGGCATATATTTTTCGACCGTATCTACGCCGCACGCTTTTCGCGCATCTTTTCACTGTAGATTACCGGTCGCTCGCGGATGCAAACACGGATTTTTATGCTTACACACAAGCTTGAGCAGTTGAAGCCTGTTCCCCGGCCACCGCACGAATTCGGAGTGATACGCCGTTAACCCCTGCGTGTAGCTGTGTTCCACTAAGTAGCTGTCTCGCTCGATCACATATTGAGCGCGGGACGCGACGCTAACGCACACGGCAGTGCCGCGCGTAGCGGCGGCATCAGCTGATCACGCCGGCCGGCTTGCTTCGCTTCAGCGCAACGAAATATCATGCCTTGAAAGATCACATACTGCCCTACGTAAAAATGTTTCGGCTTTGTAGTCATCCTCTGATTCATTGAGAACGTAGATACAACTACTGTAGAGTTTTGCATCGGCGGCAAGCATCGAACGTAAAACCGCACTAACTACGTCCGTCGTAGAAGCAGTAGAAGACTGTCGTCTGCTATACAAAAACAAAAAAAAAGGAAAAGAAAATTTGCCGAAAAATATTTGGTTAGCATTGTATGACTTGTTCTTCCAGATAATTCGTTATTTTTATTTTTAAACTATTTTGCCAAATAGCATGCATTCTTTCTCAATTTATTACGGTTACAGTTTTTTTTTCGTTTTGCCGCAAACAAAAATTCAAGCCAAAGCCATCCACAGCCAAAGCCAGATGTTGTTTGCCTTTGTTTCCGTGCGCCTCTCGTGTGTTCTCGCTACGTCCACAAGAAGATTGAAGGTAAAAGTATTAAATTTACGCAATGAAGCGCGGTTCCTCATTCGTGCGATGTGCAAAGGTTGCGCGCTATTCCCGCGGTTCTTGGAGTGCCGGTCAAGTGCGAGTCATTCAAGGAATCAACGGAATGTGCGGGCGCTCGAAGGACTCCGAGGTGGCGGTTGGCGCCCGTGGTCACTTACTACATGGCACTGTGAAAGAAACTGAAGGTAAGTGGGACACGTTATTATGTAAAGTATGCCACTCAGCGCAAGTCTGTGTTACCGCGCTCGGACGAGGCGTCGTGAAAAGGCAGCCTTACGCGCCTTTGCGAGTGACGGACATTGTGCTGTTACCGATTCGCTTTGTCTACGCTGATACGAGCGGAGCCATGGCGCATCGGCACGCCCTTACTGGAGCGAGTTCGCAACAACTGCGGGAACATGCATGTATGTGATGATCGATTTTTTCTTATGTGCATTGTAGTAAGCAGAACGCAAACGGCGCTGGCTTCGTTGTTAATTGAACAGGCTGCAGCGCCATTTTTGCATGGCAGCATTTTGCTCATGTTCGTGGGCGATATAATAGGTAACTTGGCTCGATTCACCTAGCCAACCGCCTAAGTGGGTATTATAAGCATACATTCACGGTGGAGTGTTATTATGCCCTTGAACAGTGGCTTGAGCTAGTTAAACGTTATAATGTGTTTGCCTAGTGTAGGGAGAAGTGTTCATGCAATCTGTATATGTGCCTGCACGTCGCCTTTGCTTGTCAGTAATATTGTGCCAGCCAGCATCCACGTCGGACGTCTAACTGTTATGAAAACTTGCACGCACAATGTGAGATTTTATCTGCCAGAGCTACTTTTTATGCATTAATGTACTGCCAGCGTGTAGTAGAATATGTTACGCTGCTGTGTGGCAGTGGTGTGATTATCACGTTGCTGTGTGGTTGCTGATGCAAGCATTTATAGTTATGATGCAATAAAATTTCTCATCTGACTAGCTCATCAGGTGTGCGAGTGTTTCAGCACAAACAAGACAAGGAGAGAAGGAAGACATGTAATGACGGGACCAGTGCGTAGCCACGCATCACCCTTCTGTCCGACTCTTGTTTGCACTAGAACACCTTTGTTTGTTTATTGTGACCGCCTTTTCTGTAGTGCTTTTCTTGCCCAATTTACGCTACAGCACAGTTGTCAGCAATTCGAGAGGGAAGCCTGAAATTAGCTTTTAAATGTCATAGAGACTAAATGCATAGTAATGCGCAGCACAAAGTAAGAATGAGAGGCATCAGTAAGAGCTATGCGGGACGAGTGCAGACCGTCAACTGAAAAATTTATTGCGGAAAATGTTGCCGAAATAACATTAGCCGCACACCTCATGCAAATGAGAGTCCAGTTAAAAAAAAACAAGCTTTGTTGATTTTGTAACTGAACCCTCACTTGCACGAGTTGTGTGGCTAATGTTATTTAGGCAAGGTTTTGCGCAATAAATTGTTCAGTTGACAGTCCGTGCTCATCCCACATTGTTCTTACTGATGTCTCTCGTTCTTACTTTGCAATGCTCATTACTGTACATCAATAGACACTAGCACAGCTTGCCGCTGTTTTGGACACAATGCAGTTCGCAAGTGCAATAATGTTCATAACACTAAATGCTCAAGCGAAAGGGTATCTTTTGCTATTTAGTAAGTCACATTCATATCAGTACATTACAAGTAATCATTGATTAAACATTAATTCGTGTTCTTTCCCATATTGCTCACAACTGTAAATATCAAAATAGATAGTGCGTATAAAAATATGGGCTTTAGCAAAGCAAACTCCATGCTGTTACATTGAACAGCTGACAAAAGGCCACTGCATGCTTACTTGCCACTCATTTGGATGTGTTTGAAATACATTCAATTCCTCACCGCACTGCCAATAACACTTCACATTGGGGCAACATTAACCATGGATTGAGTGATTTTTAAGAAAAATGTCAAGGTGCTTATAGAGAGCTTGCATAAACGACGGTGGTGGCCATTTGCTGTTAAACCAGTCGAGCCGGCGATGGGGAAAGTGCACGGTGCAGCATCTCTCGCTTGAATGGTGTTGGCGCGATGGCACACTGTGGTAGAGTTACTGTATGATCCCCTTGTCCCGTAGGGAGCATATACCGTAACTCTGCTGCTGTGCGGTCGTGGGCTGTAGCAGTTCCACCGAAAGTAAGGCAAAAATGTTGCAATTGAAGAAAGGTCGCTGCTGCATCTACAAGATGCCGAAGGTGTGCCTCGGTGAGCGCGACAAGACGAAGGAGATATTGGAGCAGTGCTGGGGGTGGGTATGGCTTGCGCATAGACAACCGCAACAGGCATCACGTCTGTCCTTGCCACGTCGGTTCTGGTAGGCAAAGCGTGCTTTGCTTTCAGAGTTTCTTTGTTTTGGTAGTTCTGTTTACTACTCACACATGAAACGTATCGGCTTCTTCAGTGACTTCGGAAGGATTTTCTGAGAGCGCGTTTGGTAGCTTCATGGAAACACACACGTACAGTACATACTGGTGTCACCTCTGGGATGATATAATGTTGCAATCTGGAACAGCTGTACTGAGTGAGGAGTACAAGGTCAGCAAATATGTAGAGTCAACTCCACAAAAGATATAAAAAACGTCACATACTTGATGTCTTCGATTTTCCTGAGAATTGTGTATATCGTGCCCGTATGGCCAAATAACGTGAAATCGCAATTTGTTTTCAAATAAAGAAATTTTGAACGAACAATAAATCTACAAACATCACCAGGTGATGACTGTGTGTGTTTTTGAAGTGTCTGTGTTCGTAAATTCGTGATCATGGTAACAGCCACACATGCTAAATATTAAAATATGTTTCTTCGTTGCACAAATAGAAGTAAAGGGAAATAGCCCGTGTAAAATTCTCGAATTCTGAGCAATTTACCTATTTTTAAAAATTCTCGACAAACACTGGGTTTTGGAAACTCAGTCGATTTCGGCATGCCATTGCTGCTTCTGCGAACGTCTTAGCTTCGGCATACCATTGCTGGTTCTGTGAACGTCTTAGCAGCTTGTTCATATTTACAGCACGAATAGGCCTTTATGTGAACAATAAGGTTCAGCATTTGTATTAGTCTAATAATTTTCAGTTTCATCGCTCAAAACATAAAAAAGAAAAGTATCAATGTCACTGTATGTTAAAAAAAAACATCTCATCCTTGGTAAAAATTATTCGGATTGTTCTGATTAGACTGCAGAATGATAGTCTCAAAAAACATGTTGCATGATATTTATCAGAACAAAATTACAAATTTTCAAACATTGTGCTTTCAGAGCGTTGTCGCTACAGTGTAAAGGACATATCTTGTAACAAGAAAATAGAATAACATGCTTTTTTTTATTCTGTGATGTTTGCAAAATAACAATGGTAAGGCATGTTCTACGAGTGGAAGATGTTCTGTAAATAAGTAACCATTTTAATTAAATGTATTTGAGTAGTTCCCAACTTCGCTTCTGTGTTCGATGTCCCTAAGTTCATAGGCAGCCCCTCCAGTCGTACCCTCCTTTTCTTTCATCTGCTTGGTTGGAATGGAATATATGTGTGGTATGCCGATGAATGTATTCTCTCAATGCAGCTCTTATTATGTCGTGCTATGCCAGAATTGATAGGTTGGTATAAAAGACAAGGCCTTTTCAGGAAAGAACTGAGTTTCAAAAAATGCACTGTTTTTCGAAAAATTTTAGAAATAGTTAAGCTGCTCAAAATTCGAGAATATCTTACGAGCTTTTTCTCTTTTTACTTCTATTTGTCCGAAGAAGAAAGCTATTTGTAATATTTAGCTTGCATGGCTGTTAGCATGGTCGCGAATTTACAAAAACACACACTCTAGTCACCTGGCGATGCTTGTGAATTTTTCATTAAAATAATTTTTTATTTGAAAACGAATTGTGATTTCGTGCTATTCGGTCATATCGGCATGCTATACAAAATTATCAGCAAAATCTGAGGTGTATGAAGTTTTTTTTTATCTTTCGTGTAATGACTGTATGCAGCAACGCTCTTCTGGAAGGACTGTTAGCGATAAAAAAAATAGACATCTATGCGGACCAGTTTGCGCTTCATGCAGCCAACTGCATCATGTACGTGGACTTGTGGCCACACATGGACGCCTCGGTCATTAGCGAATTGTTGGCTTTTGGGACGAGTTTTGCCATGCAGCAGCAGTGAAGTCAAATACGGCTCAAGGCCACAACAGTGTCAGAAGTGGCTTGGTACACGAGCCTAACAGTAAAGTAGTGGCCTATAGTGTCCTGGTCGTGGCATAAGCAAGCTTGTAAGGATGCTCTAACTCCCGGTAGATAATAATTTTATCATTGTTTTAATTCTACCATTCTACCACTTGCAGAAACAGTGAAGGCCACGTTAAAAAGAGACCTTGCATGTGGAGACACAACATCCCCACGAAGTCGCAGCAGAACCCGATATGTTTCGCGAGTAAGTGGACAAAACAGAGTAACTCCGAAACCAAGCATGGTTTCCCTACCTGAAAGGAAGCGGTTAGGACAGACATGACGCTTGTTGGGATTGCCCATGCGTGAGAGTCATCCACGCCAGTACTGCTCGGATAGATCCTTCATCTTGTTGCGCCCGTTGAGGCGCACCTATGACATCGTGAAGGTGCTGCAACCATTTTTCTTCTACTGTAACTTCTTTGCCTTACTTTGCGTGCAACTACTGCAGACCACAACTGCACAGATCACCATTGTGTCAGCGCCATTCAAACAAAAGCTCCTGCTGCACGTGCTTCCCCAATCGCCGGCTCATCTGGCCATGACAACTACATTGCTGTCTACCCCGTCGCTGTCGTTCGTGCAAGCTTCCTATAGAATGCTTCTGTGTCTTGTATGTATATCTGTAACTCAAAAACACCGGGTAAACTATATTCGTCTCACAAATTGGTTGCAGCACTGCGGAGGCTTCAGGGCTGTTCAGCCAATATTAATGGCGAAAATCCCTAGAGATATATTCATCCACGCCGCATCAGATGCTTGGTGTTTTAATGGCATCTCTACAGACGTGTTGGGTGAGTAAAGCAAGCGGGTTGCAGTGCAGGGAAAAGAAAAGATGGCAGCACCTCTTGAAGCGCGTGCCTTCCACCTCGAATTTAGCAAGTTCTCATTGTTCACTGTGTGGCCTGTAATTTTTAAAGTGGCATTTCTGTTTGCTTTACGTTTGCATCCTGATGCTTTGACAGCAATGTATTTTAGCAAGTGTTGCTAAACAAATAACTGATTTCAATAATGACAAAACACCCTTGATGCTTTGTCCTCAGCATAAGCTGGCACCTAGCTATAGCTGATTTCACCGTTTATTTGTGGCTGTGATGGTAGTGGGCAAGTAGCAAGCAGAAGTTCAGATCGAAGCAGGTGGTCACGTCTGCGTGGGCTGTGCCATGTCACCTGTGGCCACATATAGAATAAAGACATGACATACATTCGAAATGGGATTACCATATCACATATCACTGTGCCATATCATGTGCCAAACAAATGCAAATGTCTCAAGCTTGCCACTCTAAAGGGATCCTAAACCACCATGAGGTCGAAATTCAGTCACGGTGTTGCAGCTGTGGACGAGTCTACAACTAACACATAGCCGTGAGAATTTTTCTATACGCTGCCGTAATAGTAGTGTTACACACGTTTGGCGATACAAAACAGGCCCTCGCTGGTTTCACTCTTTTGTTCGCTATGCTCCATTCGTTGGCTTGTCTCTTCTCCTGGCCGAGGGCTCCTCCTCACCGTGCGAGGAAGAGCGGCCAGCACACAAACAGGTATTGTGAATGATGAGCAGATGTAAACGTTGACTTAAGGTGAGCACTGAGGGGCTGAACACTGCCAAAAGGCTGAGAGAGTAGAAAAGATTGTTTCTAGGAACTTGTGGGGCACCCGTGGCTCATAGTGCTGCCGCACTTGGCATTGTTGACCATGACACTATTCTGAACTCGATGCACACATTCACTTCCAATGTTTAAAAATTATTGTAGGTGGCTTTAGGGGCCCTTTATTGCAATTACTGCAAGAATTACGTTTTGCTGTGCAAGCAGAATCTGTTCACAATAAATCACTCATAACGACATGTGAAATTTAGAAAAGTTTCACAGAAAACTCAGAAGGCTGAGCGATTGTCCCTTGCATGAGAAGAGATAACCTGCTTATGAGACATCATCTAGTGGTCACGACATTATAAGCAGTGTAAGATAGTCCGGTAGAGTGCTTTCTTCCATGTTATAATCCGAGGGGTTTTAAAAAAACTGTTGTCACTTTGCCCTGTATTGCTGAAAATTGCTGAAAATAGGTGTAACAGGAATCACTTTATACCTCTTGCCTTTAGGCGAATAGTGTACCTGCCTAGTCGATGTAAGTTGATTTGGATAAATTTATAAATGCTCTAAAAACTTTGTTGACTATTCAGCTGGTGTATGTTTAAAATATATCATGGTAGACGTAAACACACTCGGTGACGTGCTTGATTAATGCATAATGTGACAAAAATAATAGTACTTAATATTACAGGCTGCATAAACTTACATGTCTCGTGTGTCTGATTTCAAAAGCATGGTAAACATGTGTGTACAAGATTTTGGTTTCACTCCTAGTAAACATTCTGGCTGTACTTACTATGTGGGGACAAACAGCTTTTGCTCTTTGAAAGTCGTTGCATTACTTGATGGTCAAAAGAAGTATCCATAGCATATCCTTTCTCAGCCCACTCATCACACTGCAACACTCAGGCCCCTTCATCTTAACTGTTTGTGACTCGGTCCCTTTTTAATAAGTTGTTTTGCTTGTGTGTTTGTGTACATGTGTGTAGGCGGAAGGGAGGGCACACCACGTGTCGCCTCATGCGACTTATATTTTCTGTTGTTTGTTACAAAAGGTACCTCATAATCGAAGCGGCTAAAAGAATGCACCAGTGTCAAAGTTGGCTCTTTCTTGTAGCGCATGCAAGTAAGATATGTTTTGAAGAATCAAGTCTTTCTGCCACTTGCCTGAGGAATGACTACAAAAAGTGGTGCTGGATGCACTTCGTTAGCTTCGAATTTAGCAATCTTGAATTCCATTTTCATACAACATTACATGGGCTAGACATCACAGGCTTTAATGGCATGAAGAACATGCAGCGAGCAAGGCTATAAAATGAAAATTGCATAAGGATGAGGCGAAAACAGGGCGCTCTTGACGAGGACAGACAGAGGGAGCACAGGGTACAGGCGCTGTTCCCTCTGTCCGTCCTGGTCAAGTGCGCGCTGTTTTCGCCTCATGATGATCAACCAACTAGCTCGAGATGTGTTGGTCTAGTGCACAAGGATGTTCAACAGAAAGCTAGGTTCAGTTTAGGAATATTTGGCTCGAGCTCTGCGTGTGTCTGCCAGCATATGGTGCCCTGTTTCACAGTTCATATAGACCAGATTGTGTTAAGCCGGACACCCGTTTAACATATTAACATGGCTCAAAGCATAAATCAATTAAAGTGACCGACAATAAATTTTTATGGTAGCTGTTTTCTTTAGTGCAATGGAAAGCTTACTGTTGTTACGAATGGGGTTGCGTCGTATCCCACCGCTGCCACCACTGTTAGGAATGGGGTTGCGTGGCCGGTGCGAACGCGTGCGGGTGTCGTGCTCGGAGCAGTCATCAGGACAAGTTGGAAGACGGAAAATACTTTATACAGAGTATTTACATGTTGACGGTCTTCGTGAACAGGCTGAACAGGCACGGCGCTCCTCGATGCGCCGGATTAAATGTGGTGGTTGGGGTCCACCCCCATATCCTCCTCTCCAAGCGGTGGCCAAGAGTCCGCCAATCCTGCACCACCTGCTGGTGCACAATAGTGTCCACGCCTTCGCCTCCAAGGGTCAGTACCTGTACGATGACGAAGGACCACGAGACTGGGTAATGACCGCTCTGGTGACCCTGTTGGGGAGACGGTGGCTTGTTGACAGCGCCTGTCGCAACAGGGTGGGGTAAGACCGGCCCGGCGAAATCAGCAAGGCGTCGGCAAGGGTGCGGCCCAACAGCAACGTGCGCGGGGCTTTGTTGTTCCTCCCGCTCTGGTATGTGGACTTGCAGTCGCGTAGAACGACGACCGGAGTCGGTGTTCGGGGCTGGCAAGGGCATGGCAAGGGCGTGGCACAACAGCTCCCCCGCCACCAAACAATGCATCAGGAGGACGTGCGGCTCCACGCGGCTCGGCTGAATTGATGCGGCCGGACACCAGGCTCGTCCATGGGTCTCGAGGCGAAGCTCTCAGGAGCATAGCTGTCTCCAGGCATTCCGCACGAACACGCAGCTTTCACGGACTCATGGTTCCTGTGGATAAGACGAACTCGACAGGACAACCATTGTCAAACCACACCTAACGCTGCAAGTGCCCTCTGCACACCCCTCGGAATGCCAGACCAGAATGAAACAAAACATACCTGACAACTAGCGTTCCCCCCCCTTAAATAAAACGAGGAGAAGTGCGTATCTCATGGTGACAAGCCCAAGAACAGACCTCAATTTCTGGTGTTGATAAAACAACAACTTCAAGAGAATATAAGAATTGTAATTGTACTATAGCTACTTAGGCAGAAAAAGTAAACAATCAAGGAAGCCAACGGAAGCTCAAAGGCTTCGCTAAATCCTCTTTTAGCGCTCTCTTTAACTAGTAACACAGTAACACAACAGTTCTGCTAACTCTGAAATAAAAGTGAAACTAAAGATTACGCGCTCGACATAAAACAACGTTGAACTACCTTTCATCCCAAATGCCCACTCTAACTAGTACAAAAACAAAACAAAACTCAGCCTACAGCTAGCGTAGTTGAAATACTTATCACCCACAACGCCAGGAAGTTATTCTCTAAAATCGCGACACTACATACCTCAAAATTACTGACGCTACAGTAAACACAAGTGACATTTCTCGACACATTTGGACGTAAAAGTCATACGCATGACAAAGCAACTCAATAAACGGTCATCGTGACAATTAAACTGTCCAGTAATACATCAAAGTGTCCTCCATTACAAACCCGCGATCAGCAGATTAAGTCATCTCAAAACTTCAAAACTGAATACGCGGTCATTGAATTACAAAACGGAGGTTACCGCGGGGTTTCCACAAACATGCCCCTTCAAACGAACTCTGGGGAGTCGCGCATTCCACGGCTTTCGTGAATTGCGATCCCGACAAAAGAAGGAGCGGTTAACCCGCCCGACAGAGCAATTGGTCGCGCACTCCGATTTTCGACCTCCACTGCGCGAGAAGGCGGCCCGTGAACGGTTCCTTATGCTCACTGACCCCTTCCTCGTCAAACAACCACCCTTCCTCCACGGAGGGTGACGACCTTTGCTCGTACTCATAACTTCGCGAGTCTTCGCGGCATTCCTGCATCCTTTGTGCAGTGAAACAGATGAGACGAAGCGGCCACTTCGCGATCTAGAATTCTCTGAAACGTATCCCTAACCTCAACGTTCGGTAAAGGCCAATTCTCAGATCAAGTGATCATACGATCCATAAACACTCACTGAATATAACAACGTAAAGGGAATAAACATAGCGTACCAACAGGCCCGAGTGGTTAATGCAACCACCTCACGTGAGACCTTCTGATGAGCTAGAATCTAAAGTTGGGCCCTCCTCAACGACAACGCACTGGGCACTGCAGTGCACCTTAGCTCTACGCACTCACATTCATAGAGCGCGAAACATTAACTCACCACTAATCGTACACCATATCCCTCGAATCTAAGGTCATCTAAACACGTGTCTGGACCTAAATGTTCACGAAGAACGTCCCGCAATGAAAATAACACTTTAAGTCGTACACCAAATGCTTCTCAAGCATGAGCATTTCGAAAACTCCCTTGGTCTTACACTAAAACCTTCCGTAACAATGCCCATTTACTCCCGTAAGACGGTGTACTACTTCGCGCCAAACATGAAAGGTACAAAAACAACTAAACCTCAGTTCCGCTCAAGAAACGCTACTACTCTTTCAACATTGGCGGTAGCACAAATCTTCACTCGCGACTGACGTGCTCTTATAACAAAGAAAACTCTTTACGCAGACAGCGCGCTCTGATGCGGCCACTGCTTCCGTACAATCCTTAACGGCTTAATAAAAAAACACAACTCGTACAACGCTTAAAAAAACCAAAAGTAAGAAACTGTTCAGCTAAACAAACTCGTCGCGGAGATAACAAAGGAACATTACTTGAAAACAAGAATAAACAAACAAACAAAATTCTTTCAAGAAATTTCTGTGTCTCATTCTCCCAAAAGCTTACAGCTGTCTCACTTCAATCTGACTCGCGGCGGTCGCGGTCTTGGCGGATTTTGACGACTCCCGGGACCACAACGTGCACGATCTACCAGCTGAACTACGCCGTCCCGCTTCATTCGGAATTTCGGCCGGTTCCTGTCAGTTTGGCGGAGGTGACCCCAGGAAAGCGGGGGAAAGAATGGCCATGCCATCTTTGTGCTTGCTCCCGCGCGGTGCTTTGCTACTGTGGCCTTTCTTCTAGGACCCTTTTGACACTCTTGTCTTCGCAAAGTTGCACATCTCAACCGCGCATTCCTTCGCGGGGGTGTGCGTCGTCGTCCCCTACTTCGCGCCTTTCGCCGCTTGCGCCTCACTCTACGCCACAAAGGACGTTTCGCTGAACTGGCCGATGACCTACCCTTTTTCTCGCGCTGCGGTGTACCCCCTGTCTGGGGCCTTTGCTGTGCCCCACGTGCTAGCTTCTTTATTTTGCGGCGACGTTTGCGGCGGACCTGTCTCTCGCTGCTCGCAACTTTGCTTCGGGTTGCGTCATCGGCGGTTTCACAGCTCAAGGCTTCCTTCGATTCCTCAGCTCTGTTGCCTTGTCGGGCCGATTCACCTGCGCTGACCTGGCTAGAATCTAAAGCTGGGCCCTCCTCGACGACAGAGCTGAATTCCTGACACTTTGCGGCCTCGCTAGGTCCAGGACGCGCCCCGTCTGTCTCAACTCCCGGAAGGTCATTCTCGTGTTGGGGCGCGAGGACAGTCTCCAGCTCCTCGATGACCCTATTAGGGCGGCTGGAACCAGCCTCGGTCCCACCCGGAACGTCCTCCGGAATTCTTTCCGCTTCTGGACCAGCCACGGCCTCGTTCTCTACCTCCTCTTCCGTCGCACAATCGGAGAAATGCGAACTTGTCTCGGGCGCGATTTCCCTATCCGCGACCTGCCTCTGTTCTTCCTCCGCAGAAGGATCTGTGCGCATGCCGCACTCGTAGAGATGCGTACCTTGGCTTTGTGGTACCTCACAAAAGGCACTTTTCTCAGTCACCTTAAGCTGCTCCGAACTCGCCACTCCTTCGCACTTCTCGTGCGCTACATTTTCAGACGGCTGAATATTGCGCCGCATTGCCTCATCCATCGTACTCGAATGTACGGAACTCTCTCTTTTACATCGCTTTCGACGCGATCTCTTGCCCTTGGTACGGCTCTCAGTGCTCAGAGCCTCACTCGTACTCTCAGGTACGGAATTCTTTATTTTACCACGCTTTCGACGCAGTCCCCTGCCCTCTGTACGGCTCTCATTGCGGCTCGCAATGCTAGGGGCCTCATCACTCGCACTTTCATGTACGTAGCTCTTTATTTTACCACGATTTCGACGCGGTCTCCTGCCCTCTGTACGGCTCTCACTGCGGCTCGCAATGCTAGGGGCTTCATCTCTGGCACTTTCATGTACGGGGCTCTCTACTTGCGGAGTCAAAGCTCCAAACTGCTGAACTGAGCTATCCTCGCGGTCATCGCCAGTAGGTACCTGTGACTGAACGATAGCTGCGACGCTTCCTGAGCTAGTCAGCTTGCTCTGACAAGTCTGTTCCCTCAATTGGGCTCTATCACTGTCATGCAGTGACCCTTCCTTATGTCTAAGGTACTCCGCGTGCCGGTTACTCATCTTCCCTCTTCCCCCATGCGTGCGCCGATCCGATTCCCCAGCGATGCGTGTATGCTTAAAGCATCGGCTTTCTGTTGACAAGCTGTACTTGCGCAATAGCGCCCCTTTCATCTTGTCATACACACCAGCATCATGTCTACTGAGTTTAGCTACTACATCGGCGGCCTCGCACGGCAGAAGCGTTAGCAATTCCTGCGGCCAACTTTCGAGGGAGAATCCTGCCTTTTCGCACGTTCTCTCAAAATTGACAAGAAAAAGTGCGATGTCCCTGCCAACTTCGAACGGCTGCAAAAGGTCTTCCATCTTTACCGGCTCCCTTACAGCGGAAATACGCCTTGCTGCTGATATCCTAAGTTCTATCTCTCTTAGTTTCAGCTCATGTTGCCTCTCGGCAGCTTTCTCTTCATCCCTTTTCTCCTGAAATGCGATTTTCCTAGCTCGAATATCCTCATGAGCTTCCTGGGCCTCCTCGACAGTCACTTTCTCTGCCTCCATAACCGGGAGGATCTGTCGTTTACGCTTAGCAGAGCCGACCCAAATCCCTAACTCTTCGCAAATTTCAAGGAGGTCCTGCACCTTGAACTTGTCCATCGTGACACTTCACTCCGCCTCGTTTACCCTCTCCTTTAACTTAGTGGTCAAACCAGCCAGTTCTTGGCTGACCAAACAAAGTTACCACATCAAAACCTACTATCAAAGAGCGTTAGCTAGGTCTGGCAATACGAGAGGTAAACTTCAGGCACTCACCACACCAGGGTAGCTGACGCTGGCCGATCCCACCGAGCTGCCATCCACTGTTACGAATGGGGTTGCGTCGTATCCCACCGCTGCCACCACTGTTAGGAATGGGGTTGCGTGGCCGGTGCGAACGCGTGCGGGTGTCGTGCTCGGAGCAGTCATCAGGACAAGTTGGAAGACGGAAAATACTTTATACAGAGTATTTACATGTTGACGGTCTTCGTGAACAGGCTGAACAGGCACGGCGCTCCTCGATGCGCCGGATTAAATGTGGTGGTTGGGGTCCACCCCCCATATCCTCCTCTCCAAGCGGTGGCCAAGAGTCCGCCAATCCTGCACCACCTGCTGGTGCACAATAGTGTCCACGCCTTCGCCTCCAAGGGTCAGTACCTGTACGATGACGAAGGACCACGAGACTGGGTAATGACCGCTCTGGTGACCCTGTTGGGGAGACGGTGGCTTGTTGACAGCGCCTGTCGCAACAGGGTGGGGTAAGACCGGCCCGGCGAAATCAGCAAGGCGTCGGCAAGGGTGCGGCCCAACAGCAACGTGCGCGGGGCTTTGTTGTTCCTCCCGCTCTGGTATGTGGACTTGCAGTCGCGTAGAACGACGACCGGAGTCGGTGTTCGGGGCTGGCAAGGGCATGGCAAGGGCGTGGCACAACACTGTTCAGAGTGTCTAAAGGCTCATTTACACTAGCGCGACAAGACACCGATTTTGGTCTGCCGACTGTCTTTGGGAGCGTCTTTTGTCGTGTCGTCGTCTCAGTTACACTGCAACGACGCCACGAGTCCGCCGATGGTGTGAGGAAGACTCCCTCTGCGCCTTGTCGTGCTCACAGCCTTTCGTCGGCCGATTTCCTAGTCACACTGGAGGCGCGCGCGGCGACAACGACTGAACTTGCACGAAGAAATTGAAACAGGAACCACTTGCGCCTCATTTTCAGCCGTCCTCCCTCCTCTGCCATTGTCCCTCTCGAGCTACGCGGCGCAGCTCCCGCCATCACCCCTCGGCGTCGAGGACAGGGTGGGGAAGGACAAAGGGGCAGCGAAGAAAAGACATCCGTGGGGTGCGCTGAGGGGGTATTGTGCGGGGCCTCCGCACAATACCCCCCAAGATCTCCCCAACCAACGACATGGGCAAATTTTCGCTCGGCCACCGATCTCCCGAAGACCTGCCAATGACAAGTCTGCCAATGCATTTTGCTGGTGTTTTCCGTCTGCCATCCTGTTACACTACGACGACATGCTGTTTTTCGAGGCGTCGTCGTCGTAGTCGGCCTAGTGTGACTAGACGGTCCGGCGACATCGTCGGCGGGCGACTCGACGACCGACCGTCTGTGTCGGCCTCGTGTCTACGTCGGTGTTGTGTCGCTCTAGTGTAAAAGAGCCTTAATCATGGAATGAATCAAGGGAACTTTTAGTGCTCGTTTTTTTTGTTTGACATGACCTTAATGAAAACATGAAATGGTAACACAGAAAGTGCCGTGAAACATGTTAAGAATTTTTGGATCTCTGGCTGCTATGAACTTGTGTCACACAACACAGGGTGCAAACAGCGGGAGGTGAGCATGATAGCATTACATGTTTGTGCGCTGCAGTTTGCTGCGCATGCATGCGTGTTGCATGCATGGGCAGCAGCTCGATATGTCCCACAGTTTGCTACGACAGCAGCGCTGCTCTTCGGTGTCAACTCCTTCTGCTCGTAAGCAGCACAGAATACAGTGGGGATGGGTAATAGTATAGTTATATACTGTAATTCTGAGCACTAATAATGGTGCACATAAAAGCATCAGACTATGTACTGTACACATAAGGACTGCATAGTGCAGCATCGGGTCTCTTTTACCAGGCTGCGTGACAGACTGATTTTTAGGCAGTGGCGTAGCCAGGGGGTGGCACACCAGGCACGTGCCCCCCCCCCCCCCGAATTTTTTTTTTCGCCATTGTATACAGAGCGAAAAATGACCATTTCAATTAGGTGCCCTCCCCGAAATCAAGGAGGTGCCCCCCCCCCCCCCCCGAAAAAAATTTCTGGCTACATCCCTGTTTTTAGGACGTTTAAACGCACGGATGCACTGCAGTTCACGGTCTTTTTATTTCCACCTAGATCTACTCACACATTCTGGCCAGTTGTCGGTCCCTTTAATGAGCAAATCTTTATCAAGATTGTGAGCTGAGCAAGTTGGTTGGTGCACTGCTCATGAGTAGGACAACAGACAGTGTCTCGTGTGCTTCAACGGACAATGTCTTGTGAGCTTTTTCCATCCGTTGTCCTACATGTGAGCGCTGCATGACACTGATCAGGAAATCTTTGCATATCTTTGCATATCTTTCAGTATATTTGCACCATCAGTGTCAGCGTAAGCCATTCTATTAAAGAAGCTGCCCAGACATCCAGCTGATGTTGTTTCCCTGTGCAACTGGAGTTGTGGTTATTCCGGATGACCTTTTTTTACATAGAGTACATAATAAACTTGCATCTTCAAAGTCAAGTTCAGCTTCAGATGGATTGTAAATAAAGTTTGCCTTAAGTTTAAGAAGGGATGCCTCAATGTGCCACGAGAAAATGTGTGTTTTCATCCAATGTGGAAATTGGGATATCGTAATTTACAATTCTAATAGACCTCATCCACGACATTGCGCAGGTTGATCTTAAGCGGAAAACCAGAAGCGGCAGTAGGCTCCATAAAAGACCAAGGACCCCCAAGCTCCCTGTGACACACAGAAAGGCACTGGGGGGCATTTGAAAACAAGCGCCGGGAGTGCATTACCAGTGCACTATGCTGCTGTTTCATCACGGAGGAAGAAGGTGACCACGCCCAGAGGAACTTCACGCTCTCCAGTGTGAGTACCTCAATAGTTATGTTTTTGTCGTGCCACAAGTGAAGAAATAATGCGTCAGATTCAGCCAAGGTGGCTAGAAGGAATAGGGGTGCAAGCGTGGACATTTCTTTAGCCAGGTAGTGTCAACCTTTGCACTGGTCCTGTTAGTGGCCCCAAGTGGTTTTCAGAAGTTGCAAAATCGTTGTGGCTACCGCCGCAGATTACTGTAGCTTCATCACCTCGGTAAATGCACAGATGCATCAGGGAATATTAGCTGTGTTAGTTTTTTCTAGAGCTGAGTGCTGCCAAAATTTTGCATTATGCTTGAGTTTTGTTCCGACGTGAGAGTCTCAAGAAGCTCACCATAGATTAAATGCTTCAGTTTTACTCACGGGAGGCCGTACATGTGGGCTTGGGCTTGTTATCATAAGCACTTCGGTTAGGTGAGTATGACCATTTTAAACATGTACAGCAAAAAATTAGGGTGGACGGTCGTTTTCCAGTCGTCATGTTTCTCGCACTATTCTGTGACAGTGTTGTGCACTGCATTGGCAGTCTGGTTCGTGTGCATGGCACAAGATAGTTACACAATTTCACGGCATTTTAAGTGCCGTATTGTGGTATAACAGGCCAGGAAGCGACAGAGCAATGATTTTTGATGGACACAGTTTCTTTATCTGATATACACAATAGATCATTGAAACTTCTGCATGTATTGGTCTTTGTAAGCTCACGTCAGTTTTATGGCAGAGACTGGCCAAAAAGATATAGAAGTAAACAATTTTTTTATCGTAGCAATTTCAAATGTCTTGTTTCACAGAATGTCCTTCGCTGCATTTTATGGTCTTGAATCTGAGGCTACAATATTCATTGTTGTAGTTTTTCTTCTTATGCTGGTTAAGGTTAACCAGATATTGCGCATATTATGCTTACATTACGAGTGCAGTACTAATTCTATTAACCAAATTTTTTTTTGTTCTTCCCTTGTAACGCACACTCTGAACTTCCCGTCCTGCGATGGCAGCTAGGTTGCGAGATGTCCGTTGCTTTGCTTTACTTTGAGCTTTTTTCCCACAAGTTCCAGTTTCCAAATTGCAGTCTCTCATTGTACTCGAGCATTGCGTTGTTCCATGTAGTTTCTCTTACAGTAACATTAGATGAGCTGTACAGTAGAACACCGCTGATATGTTTTTGAAGGGACCATGAAAAATAAACAGTAGAGCCAGCAAATGAAAAAGCTAAAAAGCTGGAACAGTGAAAAAATATTGAGTGGCGCAGAATTTTCTTCAATGCATGCGCTTAAAAACAACGTGCAAAATTGTCTTGTGCTCATGCCCAAGCAACACGAAAACTTTTTCGAGCACCTGCAGTGTCATATTCTTGGAATAAATTTAGTAGCATCCCGGCCAATCAAATGTTTCACGAAAGTGGAAGTACCCCCGAAAGCAATTGTTGAAGAAAATTACCTCTGCTTCATGAACTCCTAAGCTTCTTCACTGGTACATGCATTGGCGCGCACTCAGCCATGATCTCGTTGACGGATAAAACTGCACAGCTAAAAGTGACATCATCTGCAGAAATCTAATCAACGTATGCGATTCTTTTGCCACCAACAGTTGTAGTAGGCATCGAAGAACTAAGCACACGCCACATTACCTGGTCAAGGAATCCGACAGCAACCGCGACCATGAACTGAGAAATAACGATGATGAGTCCACGCCAATGCAACAGCGGAAACAAACGTCAGGCATCTTTTCATTACGATCTCAAAGCCTATGCTTTTGTTCACAGCAACCAAAACTTTGTTATGCGTGTCATTTGCACCGCTCATGCTGCTAAACAGTCAAGCCAGGACAAGTGGCGTGAAAAGTCAACATGACCGCTCACTTCTGTGGTCGCTCGACCGGTTTGTAGTGCACTTCGCGGCGTATCATATAGGAATGGTTCTGCAATACATTGAATATTTTGGGAGGGAGCTTTGCTGGGACCAGCGGAAAATGGCGTAATAGGCGGGAAATGAGGAACTGAACTGCTGGGTTTGTGCTGTACCTCGAAACAGAAAACAATGTGGCTGCATGGAGAGGTGCGCAAGCAAGCACAGATACATTGTCGGTGCTCTCACCTATTCAACCTTTGGGTTGCCCTGTGTAGTGCATGAATCGATGACACATGGCTTTGCTATAGCAAAGGTGCCTATGTGGTGTGGGATTGAATAATGTAGTGAACTTTTTTTCAGTTCAGTGTGATCACGGGCTCATCAGTCTTGCGATAGGTGCTTCCTTTCATCGCACATGATCACATAAAGGTTGCGTTTGGCTCCTAGTATACTGGTACATGGCTCTCGTCTTGAACTCCTCAAAATGAATGTCGGTTTGCTGCTGTTTATGGTAATGAATTTTTCCAATATGAAAACGGCAGATTAGCAAAGCTTTCAAAGTAGGAGAGCATTTCATTAATTGGATCGCTTGCTGCTAGAGTGTCAGTGCACAAATTGCCGTCGCGAAAGCCGATAAAACATCTACATACATTATGAACGTTGTCAAACCTGACTTTTTTTCTTCCTTTCCTATGCGGCCATTTTATGTAAGGATGGCAGTAACAGAAAGGTGATAGTTTGAGCTTTGAAACGATAAAAAAAATGGCAGCGGGAAAGACGACAGATGCCTCGATGCACTTTCGTTTTTGGGCAATTTTGAAATCATTTCATTCTTAGCAGCGACTGAATTAAACCCTCATCACCAAGCTAAGGCCTGGAAACAACCCAGAAGCAACCATAGTAGTCTTCAGAATCGTGCAGTTTCGCTGTTTCAAGGCTTGCGTAGCCTAGTTTAGTGCAAGCTTCTTCAATTTTTTGTTTGAGATTCGACCAACAGGTTTTTTCAGGCACAGTGCATTTTCAGCTAAATGGTTTGACAAAAACTACCTAGATAAAAAACAGCATATTGTCAAGGGGTCGTGACGTTGACTAAGGAAGCAGTCGCCGTGTCTAAGATGAAACTCTTTATTTGGCCGAACTTGTGGCCGGGGAAAGGAAAGTCAAATTACAAGCAATACACACTGTGCAATGATTGCGGCGAACAGAGTCGGCCGTCGATAATCTGATCATCGTTGGGACACGCCGTCTTTTATACATCACGCATAGAACTTTCCAGCCTTATCACTGGTGGTCACGCAAGCTCTGGAGTGAGCTTGACTGTTCGCATTCTGCGCGCAATCTTAACGAAACGATCTCCTGCTATCGCGAAGCTTCTCGAACACTGAGGCGCTGTCTGCGCTGAGCATTGCTGACAGTCTTTTGTGCGTGTAAACTGAATGCAGCAAAATTGAAACAAGAAACGCGCGTGGCAATATATAGAGGCAAATATAAAGGCATAGAAGATAACGACGAGGGCTGCTGCTTTTTTTTAAATGCGAAGCATTTCTTAGCGAACTTCGGCGACTTCGAGCGTATCTATCTATCTATCTAGCTATCTAGCCGCCTACGACATTGTGCTCTCCTGGCCGTATCGTTAATGGGATTTATACCAAATTTGGTATGGCATAACATGACTGTATGACGAACATAAATGGCTGGTCATATCATGAAAATCATGACTAACTTGTCATGAAAAGTATGATTTACATGCCACGCTCATGGCGCGCTCGCGGCTGTTTCGTTAGCTTGACATACACCAAATTTGGGATTGAGTGACATGACTGTATGGCGAACATAAATGACAAGTGGTAATATGAAAATCATGACTTCATGAGCGACATGACTTGCATTCCACGCTCATGGCGCGCTCGCGGCCGTTTCGTTAGCTTGATATACACCAAATTTGGTATATCGTGACGTGACTGTATGACGAACATAAGTGACAAGCCGTAATATGGAAATAATGACATGTCATGAGTGACACGACTTGCATTCCACACTCATGGCGCGCTCGCGGCCGTTTCGCTAGCTTGATATACACCAAATTTGGTATTGAGTGACATGACTCTATGGCGAACATAAATGACAAGTCGTAATATGGAAATCATGACATGTCATGTGAGACATGACTTGCATTCCACGCTCATGGCGCACTCGCGGCCGTTTCGTTAGCTTGATATGCACCAAATTTGGTATTGAGTGACATGACTCTATGGCGAACATAAATGACAAGTGGTAATATGGAAATCATGATATGTCATGAGTGACATGACTTGCATTCCACGCTCATGGCGCGCTCGCGGCCGTTTCGTTAGCTTGACATACGCCAAATTTGGGATTGAGTGACATGACTGTATGACGAACAGAAATGACAAGTGGTAATATGGAAACCATGACTTGTCATGTGCGACATGACTTGCATTCCACGCTCATGGCGCGCTCGCGGCCGTTTCGTTAGCTTGATATACACCAAATTTGGTATTGAGTGACATGACTGTATGAATAAAATAAATGACAAGTGGTAATATGGAAATCATGACTTGTCATGTGCGACATGACTTGCATGCCACGCCCATGGCGCGCTCGCGGCCGTTTCGTTAGCTTGAGATACACCAAATTTGGTATTGAGTGACATGACTGCATGACGAACATAAATGACAAGTGGTAATATGGAAATCATGACTTGTCATGTGCGACATGACTTGCATGCCACGCTCCTGGAGTGCTCGCCGCCGTTTCGTTAGCTTGATATACACCAAATTTGGTATATCGCGACGTGACTGTATGACGAACATAAATGACAAGCCGTAATATGGAAATCATGACATGTCATGAGCGACATGACTTGCATTACACGCTCATGGCGCGCTCGCGGCCGTTTCGTTAGCTTGATGTGCACCAAATTTGGTATTACGTGACGTGACTGTATGATGAACATAAATGACAGGTCGTAACATGTAAAACATGACATGCAAATAATGTAAAGCCTGATTTGCTCCTTCCTGGCTGCTTCGCATTACATCGATTCCCACAGTGCGTGGGATCTGCCGGCTTTTTTCTTGTAGTAACTTTTGTCATCCTTTGCTTATGTGCTGCGCTTTTTGTGGTAAAGTTCATGCCAAGTCTAGTGAACATAGGCCTTAAAAACAAATGTCAGCAATGTTGAGCCTGACTCTTTGGTTATAATCATAGTAGCCATTGTAAAAATTGATTTGCAACTTGGTTGTTCTCCTTAATCCTGCATAATGATACTCCGAAGTCTGAGTCAATTTTGCTATAAAAAGGTGCGGTCATGATTTGTGTCACTTTGTAAAGAGTCGTTCATTTCTGCTACACCTTTTCCATTATTAATAATGCAGTTATTTTAAATATCGGTATTTAAAATGTGATGAGTACACTGTATGTACTACGGCTTTAATACTTATACAGGTAGGACATGCACCTAACTCTCTTGTTGGCACTTCATTTCAGTTACTCTGCTCACATACCTTGCTCCCCTATTTCTGTTTGGGGGGGGCTATAGTAGTCTGGCTGGCACAGATTTCTAATCGCAGCAGACGATCCTGCCTGCTTTCATGCTGATTTTTCGCCTTCATAAGCTGCAGCATTTCACTTTACAAGGTTGTTCAAGATGCCATTACTGCACACAAACTGTAAAGTTTAAAGCCAGTAAATGTACATGCACACACTATAAAATGTACATTAAGGGCTTTTACTGGCTATTTGTAAAATTTCGGTGAGTGTACAGGAAGCATTTAATTCATGATGCTATGTAATGAGATTTCACTGGATTTATTACACCATTCGAAAATAGTAAAAACCACCTAGTTAGTTTCTATGCGATAAGCATGCCATTACGTTTTCTTGCATGCAGCAAAGCTCATTTACGCACTTTTCTGTTCTAAGACTGCGTGTTATTATCATGTGAACCAAGCTGCTTACATGTGTGTCTGACATCATATTTGTTCATCATTTATGTATTCAGGTGCCTGTGAAGAACACATCAAGGCGCATGGCAGTGACCCCTTAGAAAAATGGATATTGACCGTTTTTAAACGTCCAACCAACGATCTACCAACTTTAATGACGGGCTATGGACTTTGACGTTCTATCAACATACCGTTAAAAGAAAGTTTTTTAACTTTCGTTTAAAGGAACTTTCCCTAAAGAAAGTTAAAAGAAAGTTTTCTTGCTTTCGTTTAAAGGAACTTTCCCTAAAGAAAGTTAAAAGAAAGTTTTCTTGCTTTCGTTTAAAGAAACTTTCCCTAAAGAAAGTTAAAAGAAAGTTTTCTTGCTTTCGTTTAAAGAAACTTCCTCTAAAGAAAGTTAAAATAATGTTTGCCTACTTTTGTTTAAAGGGGCCATGACATGCGGTCACCCAACAATTTGTGGTTTACAGTGAAAACTCGGAAGTAGAGGTCTATTATGCCTGTACAGATATGAAAAGTGGGCCGTAAAAGAATATTTCAGACGAAAACAAGCCTTAGCAGTCGTCGGCTTTAAACCCCGCCCACCGACGGCGACCGCCATCTTGCCTTGGCGCGTGTGACGTCACGCACAGCAAGAAGCGGAGTCGGCCGTCTTCTACGAAAGTTTCAGCCGCTGCAAATCATTCACTTTCAGTGTCGAACTGAAGAAAACTAAAAAGTGTCGATTTCACGCGCAGCTGATGCACCGCGGAACAATATCGTTCACCGGAATGCAGACGCTCGCACAGGTAGCTGCTGTTTGCATCACGGCTCGCGAGTGCGCCAGTGTTGCCCGACTGCCAAGTCGCTGGCGTGTTGATAAAAATATTCGGTTATAAATTCAGTGCTCTACCAAACGCGCTGCAATTTGGCCACATTATTTGTTAATGCAGAAGGATTAGCCCACTTAACACAGATTACGATCGAAAACTGGGTGTCATGGCCCCTTTAGAGAAGCTTTCCCTAAAGAAGGCTAAAATTATATTTGCCGAAAAAAATAGCAGTATCGTTATTAGTTGTGACCAATTGTACATTCTTCTTGTGATTTGTATTTAATAACAACAACCATTTTTAACAAACTGTTTTTCTAGAGGTTAAAAATACAATTGCAAATCCTTCAGAGAAACAGCTACTCGCGAAGAGTTAAGGTACGTTCCCAGGTTAACCTAAAGGTTATTTCTGATGCCACAGCAAGTCCACGGCCAACGGTCAAAATTTGTTCTGTGAAGTGCCATTAGCTAAAATTAAAGAATTTTGATCCACTCTCTGCATGCGCATTGCTGTAAAATGAGTCATGCAATGAGCAATCTATTTAAAGACATTCTTTTGTCAGCGAAACTAACCGCTCTCCCGGCTGTACCACTATTCTGACAAACACAAGTGATCGCCAAAGAACACACACGCTTATAAACATGTTAGAGGGGGAAGAAATCAAGAAAACTGCCAAGTCCCACAAGTATAATTTATGTATCACAAAACAAAGACAAAAGTGCAAGCCCCTGTACTGTTGAAACATCTGCTCATCCAGCCAATTAACCATTCAACCGATGTGCAGATGTTAAAACAAGCAAACGTTTCAAATTTCGCGCGCTTGCAGAAGTTTCAAATTTCCCGCGCTACACTCCAATTTTTTTTTTAAGTCAAAATATTGTGCGAATCGCCTACTCAGCTACGTTGTATTTAGATAAAAATTTTTATTACTATTTCTAAGCAGAAACTGCTATTTTTAGTTATGATTAAAAATAAAAGTGCGCAAATGCGGATCGGTTAAATGTGCGGGACCGGAATGCCGGAATTTTTTTGCTTGTGTGCAGCTCGTTGCAACCACAGGGGCCGTGTTTGAAGTCGATTTTTCTGTTGTTTGAAGTGTGCTTGCGCTCTGGGCCCGGCTGCTTCGTACCGTGGAGAGCTCGCCAAACGAAAGGTACGTGGACGTTGTTGCTGTCAGCTCTTTGTTAACATCGTGAGCGCGATAACGCTTTGAACAGTTTTTTCGAACTACTTGGCGACAAGTGAGGTTTTGTTAAGGCAGCGAGCCTGTTTTTGTGTATCATTTCATCAGGATCAAGGCAAAGTTGTGTGATGATAGCGCGGGTGAGCTTTTTGTTTGATTGTTTGTTTGGTTGTTTGGCGCGTAAAGCAGTGCGCGGCTGTGATTCGGCGGGGGGATTTGAACAGAGTTGTGGTGATGCCCTGCTCGCGATGAATCACAATTTTTTTTAATACCTGTCGGGCGGTGACGGCGCCTGTTAAATGTAAGCTTCGACCGTGTCCAAGGCGCGTACTCTTGAGCATGCTGGTAATTCATGTCGACTTTTTTAGCGCACAAAACTACCAAGGACAGAAAAGAATGACGCGTTGTCCGTGTCGTTCTTTTCCCGTCCTTGTTTGTTTTCGGCGCTAAAGAAAACAGCTACAGGATCGTTATGTGAGCAATGCGTGTGACTACTATCAGAGTCATGTGTTTTCCTGTGTGACCAAATGTGTGCTTGTATTATTGCTGATTGTATTAGTGATACATCTATCTCTTTGTACCCTTCCGAATATGAGTTTATGCGTGCGCATCTTCGGTAAAGAATCTGTTTTTTCGTATGCAATACGTCTTGTTACGCATGCGTATGCAAGCTCTGTGGTTGTGGCATTTATATGCGTTGGTGATAGAAGAATAAATCAGTTGTTAGTAAGCGCCTGTGCTCGTCTCTTCTTCCTTTGTGGTCCGTCTTGTTTGCGCTAAAGTTTTCACCTAAAATGCGATGTACCAACTAGGCCCAACCGAAGTTTTATTCAAATGTGTGCATCTGTTTGCATCCGCGCAGGCATGTATCATTAAACTACCGTGATATTCCGGTTGATACGTGAGCGCGATCTTGACACAGCGTGCTGTAGGTACGGCTCGCGAAGCGTGCAATTGCGCCTAGGTCAATACATTTTGTCTATGTGTGGCCGAATAGCCGTCCGTACCTTAACTATGCAAGCGCTAGGTTGAGCATTAGTTCACGCGTTCGAGCACAATTTATTTGATACTGCTTGGATGCCACCATGTTCACCTTTCATTATTTTGTTCTGGTATTTAAGAATTGTATGCGCCTTGCCCCACTTTAGCATTAAACCTTCGCTAAATACCTTTACATGTACGAACATTATAAAACACAGTTTGAACACAAACTCTAATGACCTTTTCGAATAAATTACAAGCCTAACGGTTTATCTTGTATAGTACATTCCTTAGGCCTGTGATACAGATGTTCAAGGTATCTGTGGTATGTGCAGGATATGATTACCTTATTTATTGCTCAAAACTCACTATAAAATTCTACATACTTCGCGGTATGCATGCATAAGTCATGCATGTGTTGCGGCTGAAATGTAAAATTAGACGATGTATTTATCTGAGAACACAACAAATCTAAAGTGCCTTTTTTGAAGCTGTTGGCATTGGAACAAATATATAACTTCAAAAATCAGATTCACCAAATTATTATTGTGTATAGATGGCTTGCACTGACATCACTGAAATCACCATGTTGGTGCACCGCACGGTAGGATGCAAGGTTTGTCACGTCGCGTTAAATGTTATTGTCACATCACTTTCAAGTTCCTTTGTTATTGACGTACAGAGGCCAATAACGTTGTGGCCATGTTGTTTAATATTGAATCAGATTAAGTGCAATGTGTTTATGCTGCCTTTACGTCTAGTTGGTAAACCTTACGTTATGAAGCTGTCAATAGCTTCCGAGATTTTGGTTGCCGGAGATTGTCGCAGAAGCTTCCATGCTTTATTGTGATGACATGTGGCTTCAATATTGATGTTTTGTAAGCCTTAGCATTTCCACCTCTTTACCCATATGGCCATTTGACAGCCTGTGCTGTTTGGTGTGGAATGCAGTAAAACCTTGTTAATTTGAACTCGAAGGGGACTATGAAATTGTTCTAGTTAGCGTGCAAGTGCTAAAATGAACGGATATTTCGCCACGCTGTGTGGACAGAACCCAAACAAGCCACCTCTGGACTCGATATTGCAAACTAGGCGCTACTACACGTTTGTGGCAGGTGATTTCGTAAATTAAGTTCATATAGCTCTAACAGTGAACAGAATTAAATGGGCAGTCAGAACGCCAGAAACAAGCACCATCATGGATTCATATGAGCAGTGATTCTTAATGTCGAAAAACATGATGCTATTTATACCCACACAGAACTAAGAAAACTCCAGCATGACGGGAGCATATTGTACGTTGGGCTCTGTCTCGAGAAACTTTTGGTGATTACTCCTGTCTTTATTTTAGGCTGCCGGTTACGAATGCACGGTAGAGAAGGAACACCCTGGCCCCACTTCTGTCGAAGGAACCAGTGTCGCCTGAGCAGCTGAAGACGGACTGTGCAACCAACAGTGAAGAGCTGTGATTTTGTAATGTGCAAGTGTTTGACTGGTCACATTAACTTAATCTAACACCAGTCTTACCTTACCTTGTGAAATTTTCAGATTTTGTGATGTGCAAGTTTATACACAGTTAGAGTGAGCTGTAAATATGTCTTGGGCAAGTTCATGATGATTCATTTTGACATTGTTTATAAAAGCACACACTTTCTACAAATAACACCACCCACTTACTTTCCTCTTAATTTTCTCTTTCATTTGTGTGTGCACTCTCAACAGCGTCAATGTGCTTTATTAACTTCTGATGTCTCTAATGTAAATGTTTATGGTTCCAAATAGTTTATTTGTTACCTACTATGTATGAGGGGGAGTCAAAAAGTAACGAAATTTTTGAGAAGAGGTACATTTATTCTAATGATAGAAAACTGAGACATACGTTATTTTTTACCTAACTTCCCTGCACTTCAACGCGCTGTACCCGACGTTTCGCCAGTTTTTTTTTAATACCATCAGAGAAAAATGTTTTTAGGTTGCACCTGTAGCCAATTTTGCACAGCATCTATGACTTCTGCATCAATAGCGAATCTTTTTCCATCAATGCTCCAAGCATATGAAAATCACTTGGTGCCAGGTTTGGACTGCGTAGCGGGGGATCCGGCAATTCCAATCCCAACTCATTTATTGTATTGGCCGTCCGTTTAGCAGAATGCGGCCTAGCATTATCTTGCTGCAGGATGACACCTTTTCGCACTTTTCCACTGTGCTTAAATCTGATTTCAGGTTTCTTTGCAGCACATAACAATAGTTTGCAATGTTCATAGTTTCGCCTTTTCGAGTGAAATGAATGGCTACCCCACTTTACATGTTTCCGATTATTGTTAGCATTACTTACCAGCTCATGGTTGACATACACATTCCTTAACTTCTGGGGATGATGAGTTCTAAACTGCTCGCAGCCTTACTTTCTGTTTCATGATTATGTACCCAAGTTTCATGTACATTAACTATTTGCTGTAAAAAATCCCATCTTCCTCATTTTGATAACAGGTCAAATGTTTACTAGAGAGGTGTCCGAACTTTGTGCCTTATGCGGTGCTGAGTATTCCTTTGAGAACCACCCTACTCACACTTTCGAAAAATTTGGTCTGTTTTGTCAGATGGAATTCGCTGGACCAAAATTGATAAGTAAATTGTTGGCGATTTCGTCCATTGTGGTTCGTCTGCGTTCCATCCCCATACCCTCAAATGTCGATGTCTTGCTCTATCTTTCCACGTCACATAAAAAAGTTCTTCCTGTTAGAACCACGCTGTCCATTCGTAGGTCTTGCTTTGTGATTAACAAATGCCACCATACTCTGCTTGGATTAGATGACTTCCTGATGTTTAACACCTTCCAAAAAAAAAGTGAATCACTGCCCTCATTTTCTCCCTAGTGCAGGTTGACGATGGGGCTGTCATTCTTAACGTCCTGTTACACTCTAACTAAAGTGGGCATAAGAGTGACATGTTCCATAGAAGTGTTGCAGATGACACTAATTCAGCGCTGGATACTAGCAGTGTTAACAAACCCTAGTGCAAGAGATAACAAAAGTTGATTTACTTTTTGACGTCCCCTCGTATATATAGGCGGCTTATGACAATTAATTTTTTATTTATGCAAATGATCCTTTTCTTACCATTTAATTGTCGTTTTGGCACGCTGTAGGCAGTTTACGCATGTAGTGCCTTTTTGGAGGTTCTGTGCTATGTCACAACACTTATAGTTACACATTCAATCGCTTATGGTGCTAAAAAATAAACATCTTCAAAAATTGTGTTCGCTTATTTTTGTCATTGGACAGGAACTCTGGTAACTTCCATCAGAACTTCAGTCACGAACTTCAGGTGTCCGATATAGTTGACATGTAGTCAGAGGTCCTGGCACACTTTCACAATATATTTTGTGCAAACATTTTTGGACTTTACATATCATTTACTGTTTACAGTAAACTTGAAACTGCCCTGCTGGAACTATCACGATGTCAAGCATGTGGTGTGTTTAAGAACTACATGATGAAAAGCTTTATTGCACTTTACAGCGACCTTTATTAAAGCTATCTTGCCTGCTTGAGATCCTTCTCAATTTAAGAGTACGGCCAAGTGTAGGTGTAGGCCCTTCTGTAATATAATGTAGCGCAGAAGTGCATTTACATTCGGCCGTTCTCCTAAAGCAATAATAATCTTATAGGCAAGATGCATCAACAACACTTCAATGACCAATCGCTGGCAAAACATTGGTAACAGGTATGTAGGACGCTTTCAAAACAGTGTAACAACTTTCAATTTAATGTTTCTTTAGCGTCTATTGAACGTTATAAAGGAACTTTCAATTGGTTAACGGACGCCAATAGTCGACTAAATGTTGGTTGCTGGTACGTAACGCGTTTAAAAACAATCTAACAACCTTCAATTTAACGTTCCTTTAGCGTCTATTCAAAGTTATTAAGGAAATTTGCTATTGGTTATCGGTGGCCAATAGTCGACGGATTGTTGGTAGCTGGTATATAGGACGGTCTATTGACTTTCAATTTACCGTCGGTACGTTCCATCGACTTTTCCCAATAAAATGTCTATTGACGGTTGGTACAAATTTTTGTAAGGGACGTCCCGGTTGCACAGCGGTGCCGGAGCTTCAACCAGCATTTCATCGATCTTCTCACGGTGTTGAAGAGATGAACACAACACCACACCTTCACAACGCCGTGATTATTATTTAATTATTAAGATTTTGTTTCTAAATTGCTGTTGTTGCAGTATGTTTTGTGCCACCATTCTGTATGACGTACAACTCATGAAATGACTGTGCAGGGTCACCTCATTTGAGTACCGTCAACACTGAGGTATGGCTCTCGACACAGCTAGAGCGTACGAACATATAAAACAAATTTTAGTCATTGCAGCAGGGCTAGCTGCTTTTCAAATTACCAATTTTATTAAATTTTTCTGTGTGTTACATAAAACACTGCTTTATTTTGTTGCAATGTGACCACAGCTTATGATGTCTAGCATGTTAATTCAGTAGCTTCTTCACATATTCTTTTCTCTAAAAGCTTATTTGATTCGCGCATCAAGACTGTTTTAGAAAGATACCAATCTTTCATTTCCTTATCCTGCAATTTTAAGAAAGAGATATTCTGACAATTTCAACGCAGTACTGCTTTTACACGACGTGGATGTCCATTCAATCTCCACGTTAAGTTGCTTTCCACCAGATTCGGACGTCAATTTCATTTCCGCATAATTAATACGGCTTTCCATAAGATGCGGATAACCGCATGATTTCCGCATTATGCGGATTTCCGCATCATACGGCTTTCCATAAAATGCGGATTGCCGCATGATTTCCGCATCATACGGCTTTCCATAAATGCGGATTTCCGCATCATACGGCTTTCCGTAGCCCAATAATTCCGTATCTACGGTTTCCGTACATACGGAACGTTTCAGTAGGGGAGTCACAGAACTCTCGTGAAGCGCATTTCCACTGGCTTCCGTGATGAAGGCGCCGCCGTATACGCCATACATATTGCGCGTTTGCCGTTCGGCGCCGTTGTGTCGCGCCCGCCCCTCGCTCCGACGCCGGAGAGTCGCCGCCGGCGCCTACCAACACCACCTAGAACTTACAAGGCCGGCGCAAAACCTCCTTTCCCGAGTGCTACGTCACGGCTAAGGGATGGGAGCTGTAGGATGGGCCGAGGCGGGGGTGGCGACCGACGAGGGTCATTTGGCAAGGGGCGAGGAGGCGGCGTGCCGTTTCATCCCTCCTTTCCCAAAATCCCTTTGGCTTGGCTAGCGGTGTCTTTATTATTGGCTTTGACCGCCCTGGCTAGTGTGCGTAAATCTGCAGAGTAAAAAAGAAAAGTTTTTTTCCTTCGTTCTTTTCTCCTGGCGAGTCAACATGTGTGCGCAATAATGTTTACTAGCTATGTGTTCGATTATAAACCACAAATGAATAAATGTTTCTTGCAATGAAAAAAAACTTTATCGGAAGGTTTACTACTTTTGTCGAACGATATGGGGCGTTGGCAACACTGTGTCACGATCTGCGTGGAGAACATGACATGTGGTGAATGTTGCCGTGTTGGCGCATTGTTTTGAGCGATTTCTGTTGTCAATTATGAGGGGATGTTGCTCTTCGCGATAGGAACAGTGTGCGGCCACACTTCAGAATGCCTGGCACTTGTTGTGCTCCGAATTGCAAGTCTAACTATGATGCGAAGTGTGCAAGTGTACGGGTCTACAGGTTCCCCAGTGACCCGCAGCGGAGAGCGGCGTGGACAAAGGCTGTTTCTCGTGAACATTTTACGCCTTCTAAACATACAGTGGTAAGCGTCAATTTTATTGTTACGCTAAGTGCATTTCTAACGTGCAATTAATATTTTACCACAATGTTTGTTCTGTATCTGCAGCGCCCTAGCTCTATCTAGCTCTCGTTTTTAGTGATCAACGTGGTCTGTGTTCGTACTCGCTTCGACCTTTTCATGTATTACGCGTCTATAGAATCATGTTTTCTTTTTCAGCTCTGCCAGAAGCATTTTGCTCCTACAGACTTCGTCAGAACGGCAACATACACGGACGCGCAGACCGGCAAGGTGATCGAAGTGCCTCTGGAGCGTGTTCGCCTTAAAGAAACTGCAGTCCCCAGCGTGTTCGCCAACTGCCCCAAGTATATGTCACGTCCTACACCGTCCGCTCGAGAGGCTCCAGAAGAAAAGAAAGTCCGACTAGAAGCAGCATCGTTACGAGCAGCTATTGAGCTATCTGTAGCCGAACAAGAAGAAGAAAATCGGAAGAACAAAGTCGGCAGTTTCGAGGAGTTTTGTCGTGCTCTGTCAAACTTTTTCGGTGTCGGACTTCTGGAGTGTGATCATCGAGGAGTCAAAGGTTGTGTTTTTGGATCTAGCACTTCAACGTGCACCCGCTGTGCGTAGTTCGGTGGCTGTGTCAGTCGACATGTGCATTGATGTGTTTATCGGAGAAGCCCGCATCGAGAACCTTCCCAGTGTCAATGTGCCTTCACATTTGCAAGACCTCAGGCAACTAAATGAAGTATTGCAGTCTGTGGAGCAGCTACACGTTAGCCACTCATCTGATGACAACCAGAAAGCTAACCGTCTTCTGCAAAATTGTGTTGACGCTGCTGGAGGATGTGTGCAGTGAGTACCAGTTGCAAGAATTTCATGGATGGCATTTGGAAGTACTCAAATTTGTAAGCAGTCAAGTGGAGCTCATTTTGAAAAATTCTTCACGCTACTCTCCAGATATGCTTGTTTTTGCAGGACTGCTGTTTACTATATCACCGCATGCTTATAACTTCATTCGAAGCTCTATGAAAGTGAAATTGCCCCACCCTGTTACCATAAGACGACTCTGTTCATCATATCAAGTGAGCCCTGCCTTAGAGCAGAACGACTCTTGTTTCCTTAACTATGCAAAGTCGATCTTGAATGCGATGAAAGAGCACGAACGAACTGTGACTTTGATGATGGATGAGATCCATTTAAAAGCATACTTTGACTACAAAGGTGGTTTTATCGCAGGGGCCGCTGCGAACAATTCTTCTCCAGCTAAAACAGCTCATGTTTTTATGGTGCAGAGCCTTCTGTCAAATCACAAAGATGTTGTTCATATTATGCCAGTGGCCCAGATCGATGCAAACACTTTGCACGAATTCTTAAGGAAACTAATCACTCACCTAGAGTTAATTGGATTCAGAGTTATAGCAGTTGTCTCGGACAACAACTCAATAAATCGGAAAGCAATGAAGTTTTTCGCTAGCCCTCGTAAGCAAAGCATTGTATATCAGCATCCAGCTGATCCGTCTCGGCCACTATTTTTCATTTTAGACACTGTTCACGTGTTGAAGTCCTGTAAGAAATAATTGGCTGAACCAACGGAACGTTGGAAAATGCATATACTATCCTGACATAAACAGCAGTGACCCCAAGCCAGCTATCCTCACAGCATCATTTAAAGCATTGCGTGAGTTACATGATGCAGAGAAAAATGAGCTATTAAAGATAGCACCTACTTTGTCTTTGAAGGCACTGGACCCATCTAATATGGAACGGCAAAATGTGAAACTTGTACTGCGAATTTTTAATGAGTCAACTGTAGCTGCACTCAACTCTACGACCATACAACATGCAAAAGGAACTGCTGATTTTATAGCCACAATCCTAACTTGGTGGAGGATAGTGAATGTCAAAACACCAAGGAAAGGTGTACGCCTGCGAGATGACATGCAGTACCCAATAACTTCCGCATCCTGCCCCCCAGATGGAATTTTTGAAGAAGATACCAGAGTGGCTTGACTACTGGACAAGTCTTAAGCACGATGCTGGGCATCTCACGCCAGAGACTCACATGGCTCTTGGCCACACGAGTCATGCTCTGCGTGAAATTTCCCTGTACTGTTTACAGGAACTTGGTTTTACATATGTGTTGCTTGGGAAATTTCAAACCGATTCTCTTGAAGAACGGTTTGGAAAGTATCGCCAACTGAGTGGTTCCCAGTACCATGTCTCTGTTCGACAAATTTATGAGTCTGAGAGCAAGCTGAGGCTGCAAAAAGTGCTTGATCTTCCTGACTTCGAGGTCATAGCTCGACCTGTCTCAAAGGCAACTCCTGATTCCCTTCATGAACAGTTTCATGTTAAAGTTACTAATGCATACATCGAGAAAAAAGCTTCACGGATGCCTGCTGTGACTTACGTTGCAGGATATTGTGCACATGTTGCACTGAAGAAGTTGATGTGTGCGTTTTGTAAGGAAAACCTTGTGTTGGAAAACACAGATCTGGACCGGGATGAAAACGTACTCATTTCAGGTATGTCAAGGGGTGGACTCAAGTTCCCACAAGCTGTAGTAGTGAATGAAGTGCTCTTCACAGAAATTATCCTCGATAAGCTGAGAGGCGATCAGTATGCTTCGCAATTTCTTGCACTGACCAACCAAAAGGAGGCACTCGTAACACTTGTGTCTCATGCACTCAATAATTTTGAGGCCCTTGACTTCTGTGACTCAGGTCATTCCCCACCGGAAGTAATGCATCATGTCTTGAGTGCAGCGGCAAATACACTGCTCAACAATTTGTGGAAAACAGCAAACAACGAACTGACTATTCCGAAAGGAAAGCGAAAGCTCCAAACGCCAAACGACAACCCAACTATTACAAAAGAAAGTCGAAAGCTGCAAACTCTGCAGAAATGAAAAGTGACTTTGTACATAAATATGAATTGTGATCATGTTTTCTTGTTGTTTGAACTGTTTGAAATTTGAATGTATTCAGGTTTTTCATTCTGCCCAGTTAGAATTATTGTATTGAACAACTCAAGTGAAGTGTATTTGTTGATTATAAATCACCTGAACCTCTTTTTACCAAGGTTTGAAACTACTTTGCATATGTCCTTTCCCACCCCTGTAACAGCCTGCAAGGGCTTATAGTACTGTAAATAAAAAAAGAAGTATTTGTGTGATGTAAACTATGTTCATTCGTGCTGGTAGATTTGCAGAACATTATTTCATCTAGCTGGGATGCTCCATTTATTTTTTCTCCATCTTTGTCATCTTTTGTAATAAATCACTTATTTATTGAAAACGTGTACCCATTCCTTCCTGGATTTCTTCCCTTTCCATTGTCAATAAGTTATGTGTTTTACTTTGCTTTAAATGTAATGTAAGGCAAAAACAGATTTACTTGTGTTTGCAAGGTTTTCACATTCGTAGCGGTCTTCGCGGGCACAAGAATTTATTCATAGGCGCAGTCATAAAGTATTTTTTTAGTGTTTCCACGAACTATTTTGTAATAATAGTCCTAATTCTTATCCTTATGTGACTGAAACGGTAGTATTAACTATTGGTGCTTTACGACCAAAACGAGCGATATATTTATCAGGAAAGCCGTATCGGAGGGCTCCGGCATTCTGCGCCCTCTGCGGTTCTTTAACGTGAACCTAAATCGAAGCACACGGGCTTTTAGCATTTTGCCTGCATCGAAATGCGGCCGCCGTGACCGGGCAAAACACAACGAGCGCGCCCAAAACCTGCCGGAAAACACCGCACGAGGTGAAGCCCAATTTCCAGGCCCATCCCGTGTACGTGACGTCACGGCAGCGCGCGGAGGCCTTGAGTTAGTCTAGGTGGTGTTGCGCCTACGCGCCTACGCGCCTACGCTGCCTACGCCTGCCTCAGCCTGCTGCCCTCCTCTATCCGTCGTTGGTTGCGGTGGCAGCGGTGGTCGCGTGTCTTGTAGTTCTGAGTTCCAGCGAACATGCGCATCTTCGGTGGAGGTCACACCAGGCCAGGGATCGGTTTCTCCGTATACCTCCCATAGGGACATAAAATTCAAACGCGCCGCTACGCTTGCGCCGAGAGCGCCAACAGACCCGTTAAGTTACGGCCCTGGCGAATGGAGGCTCCGTGCTCGAAGTGACGCTTGAAGTGAGGATAATTCATGGAGCTGCGGACACGGACAACGTGCGCCTGTTAACGGTGAGTGTACTGCTTTCGTAAGCACTAATTACACAGCTTTAGCTGGGCGTCTGCAGCAGCTCTGCGGAAGTAGGCTGCCCGCCATTTCCAACAGTAGCCTGCGTCCGCGGGGCTGTTGCAGATTCCCAATTAAAACTGTCACTTAACGGGTCGAGACCGCTATGAGCGTTGTTGTGCAAGTGATTGATTGCATTACTCATAAAATGAGTGATGCAATCACTTATCAAGGGCGATTACTTTCTGATCGCACATTGTCTCTGTGCTGCTGAAGGTGCTTGATATAGTTTCGAGATGTGCTTTAGCCTATGTCACATTAACATTTCCACCGATACTCGAGTGTGCAGCGTGCTTCCGCGTGTGGAAACGTGAAAAAAAAGGTCTGTGTAATGTCCATGAAACTTGCACAGAATAACAGACTGGCCATTACATACCTGGCCAGTCTGTAATTCTGTGCAAGTTTCAAGGACATTACACAGAATTACAGACTGGCCAGGTGCAAATTTCCGCCACCACACCAAAAACTGAACAAAAAGCAGGCGGTCACGTGGCGACAGCTGCAGACCGGAACGTTTCCGAGCCCAGTGATCTTGAATCTCTGTTACCCAGAGCTTTATCCGTCACGCTGCAAGTTTTGCGAGGCCAGGGCAACCCTGGAACATATGTTATGGGAGTGTGACACAGGTGGGGTTCCAGACGGGGACGCAGCCTCGAACCGAACGCGTTGGGAGACTGCACTGCTCAGCCATGCCCTCGAGAACCAACTGTGGGCCGTCCAGCGGGCCGTGGCAGCCGCCAGAGCTCAAGGGCTCGTGGCCGACACCTAGGCGGGGATATTAGCCCAAATCCCCGAAAAACTCGCCGGACCTTTTCTTTTTTTCATTTTATTTTTTTTATTTCTTAAAATAAAGTTGATTCCTCCTCCTCTGTGTACAGAGACGCACTGTATATAATGGTTTTTGTTGGCTTAAAGGCGGTAGTTTGAGATGCAGATATAGTACGATGCTTCCAGCACGTACACGGTAGTCAAATGTTTAGGACACGCCTTGCCGGTAACGGGAAAAGCTCTAGACTTTCGACGGCGCGCGTTGTTGCGGCCGCCGCCGTGCGCTCTTTTCCCGCGTTTCTGTTTGCTGTTTCCGTGCCTTGCCTACATCTGCGATTACGTTCGGCGTTATAACAGAATCGAGTGAGTATACGTGACTGTGGGAGCTACACTGTAAGCAAAAACTATCCGACATTGGGGTTTTTGCGGCTCATGACCTCTGAAAACTCCCTCGCGTTTAAAATTACTACCTCATGTTGGAGTAAAAGGTGGTACATGACAGTTTTACCACCACCCCTCAGGGACGTAGTAAAAGGATGTCACAATCCAATTTTACTGCATGGGGAGTTTTCTGTCACGTGATTTTTAACCACAGTTTGAGAGTTTATTATCACGTGACTGGAAGCTGCAGCTGCTTCGGCGGCTTTTCCCCCCCACCGAGTGACGCTCTCAGTTCCAGTGAAGGTATGCGAGCCCCACAAATGCCTTTTTTTTTTTCAAAGATTGGTATGGCATTGTCGCGCTTCGTGGTTGACCCCCCTGTGCACGGCCGCTCGATCTCCCCTCTTTGGTGCCCAGTGCATGCACTTTCACTGGAACTGGGTGCTGCTGAAGCAAAACGAGCGAGGAAAGCATTCTGTGAACGAAAGGGCGTGCTCGAAGAAAAAAAATGCCCCCCACCTCCCCGAAGGGAATCGTGAGGAAATGCGAATGCATTTCGCGCGCGCTTCACTCCATTTATATATGGTGGTTGTGGTTCGAAGAAGGAAAAGGCGCCTAATTTCTGCAGCCCGGTCGGGAGCACGGCGCAGCGCCTGTTTTTTTTTTTTTTTTTTGTTTTATCGCGGTAGCTCCGCTGAGCTCCCGCGATGCGAGCGCCCTCACGCGCCAGAGCGCGCTCCTCCTCTCCACTTTGCTAGGGGCGAGGATAAGCGCGCGCGCCCGCAGCTTTTGCTACGCGAGAGAGAGTGAGAGCGGAGAGATAACACCTGCCGGCGCGCGGACACCTCCTCAACCTATCCTCCTCCCCGCGGACAACGCCGGCCAACGCCGGACAACGCCGGATGCCTGACATAGCCCGACTATGAAATGCATTCGCATTAAAAAAAAAAAAAAAACCTGCTGGAAAGCCGTCTTGCAGATTTTCGCAAATCGTTGGCGTATGTTGTTTAGTGGCCCTGGAGACTGGCGAGTGTCAGAAGCTCGCGCTGTATGTGTCTCGTTGCGCTGATGGCAAGCTGAACTGGATCTCACGTGTTTCTTCTATCATCGAGCGGCCGCGCGCGTACGAGCGCGAGCCTTCGAACCTGCACGTCGCGGATACCTCGCTTCCGTGCTGAATCGCGAAGAGCTACGAAGAAGACTGCCAGCGGTAACAACATCAAGCTGGTGTGATCGTCCGTAGTTGCTTCCTGGAGAGTGACCGGTTACAACTTCGAAGAGATAGGAAAAATGCTTCGCTACGTTGTCGGCACCGAGCCGGCCAGAGGCCAGTGTGAGTGCGTCGCCGGAGCAGGTGAAACAAGCGTCGCATAGATTTTGTTTCACAGAAAGCAATGTCTGCTGTAGTAAAGTACAGTCGGAATTGTCCGCTACATGCGCCAACCGTTGTCAAACATCTAGATCGAAGGCGAGCACCGATACGAGGCATATACGGAACCAGCTATAGCCGCCGGTGAGCACGGAGAAAACCCGGACGGTGAGCCGTCTCGTTCGTTGCGAGTACATCGCTCCGTAAGACGCCGCGAACAGCGGAGACGTATTTTTCATTGCTGTCTAAAATAACGACGACGAAAATTGCACAGGAGGTGCATTCTGTGATCGCCAGCTGTCTTTCATCGCATAGCCGTGCTCCTCGAAAAGGCCCAGCGACGGCGTTGGTCTGAAGCCGGTACAGGCGCAGCACCGCTATTCTTCGCCGGCGTTCCTGAATATGTGCAGCTACTGTGGTTGTGTACTGCCGCTCAATGAAAATTATTGAGCTGCCATGGTTTGCGTGTGCTTAGGTATATTTTGTGGAGTTGTGCGTGAGCACTGCTAACGCGTGTGGGCCAACAGGCTGGAGTGCCAGCTAATAATTGGATAATCAAAAAGGTAAGATCAGGAGGGTTTATGCTAAGAGGTCGGTGTGACTCATGGTGACTTGCAACCCACCTTAAGTTTACGCGTGCGCTATGAAACTTTATTGCTCAACGATGCCAAAAAAGTAGCTCTCCCACCGGCACTACATGGTGGGTCAAAATGCGGTGCCTATATATACCGGGTGGTCGAAGTACGGTTGAGTAACGCGAGCGGTCCGTTCAGGTGATGTTTTATTCTGCATTGGTTGTGTGTGTGTTTGTATATATGTTAATTTCTGTATATGTCATCAATTCCGCGTTATTTGATGTTTAATAAATGCGTTGGCTCATGGTACGATCACAGCCGTCACTTTTTATTTTTTTATTTTTTTGTACCACTAGAAATAACTCTCAGAAATCACCCTAAAAACCTTGTAACGGCAGTAAAAAATTACTCCAACTATACTCGCTGAAAACCTCGGCGGGGTAAATAATTACCGCCGTTTCTACGCTCAAAAACTCGACTAGCGTGAGAGTAAATTTTTACCTCGACTGGTACGTAGTAAAAAAAAACCCAGAAAAGATATAGTGCGCTAGAGGACAAGCGGTTTACTCCCGTTTTTGGTTTTTTTTTCTGGTTATTTTTGTTTAGTGTGTATGTATGGTAATTCTAGCATATGCCATGTCTGATGTCAAGGTAGACAGCGTCTGCGCGCGTTGCTGTCGTTC
>JALIZH010021598.1:0-15491 GCA_030522465.1 Rhipicephalus appendiculatus
CTTCCGATAAAGATTAAAGGGCCAAGGAACTAACTTATTGCAAGACCGCATCCAAAAATGGCATCTTATTTTTTCGGCTGAGCAACTTGAGTCATTTTTTCACAAACCCATGCCTATCTGCAATTCACTTCAATGCGCTAAGTTTGAAAAAACATTATGATGAAATCTCCAACTTTCTATCCTGTTTTGATCACAAGTGTTCTCTTATCTGCATGTCTGAAACTTGGTTATCGCATGCAGACGGTAACTTATACGGATTTCCCTCTTATACTTCCGAATACTGCCATCGTCCACAACAAAGCTATGGCGGTGTCGCTGTTTTTGTATCTTCAAATCTACGTTATAAACGGCGGCATGACATAATATTTTCGGTGTTAAATTGTGAAGCTGTGTGGATTGAATTGGATGATGTCAATCAAACAATCGTCGGTTGCCTGTATCGCTCGCCTTCATCGTCTGTATCTGCTTTCTGCAATGAATTGAACGTCGTGCTTGGTAACTTATCTTCAGAAAAGAAGAATGTTCTGATTCTTGGTGACATTAACATAAATTTGCTAGATGACTGCAGCGCTGCTACTACTGCCTACACTGACTGCCTTCATGGTTTTGGCCTCGAATCATTAGTTTTCCTTCCAACCAGATGTACACCAGGGTCTTCGGCCACGTTAATCGATCATATATTTTCCAATCATATGTATCCTCCTGTCTGCGGTGTACTTGAGAATAACATCACGGATCATTTTCCCATTTTCTTTAAACTTCCTTGTCAATTACATAAACCTTGCCATAAGTTCGATAAAGCTGTGATTGACAAAGATGACTTCATTACACAGGTTTCTGAGCTAAAGTGGTCTTCCGTAATTTCACAATCCAACGTAGAGTCAGCATTTAATGAATTCTCAGACAGCATAAAAAAAATTATCTTAAATTCTACCAGAATTGTAAAATGCAGGAGATATCCCTGCGTTACACAATCCCTGGTTAACAACTGGCCTTCTGACTAGCTTACGCAAGAAAGATAATCTTTACCGCAAAGTTAAAAAACGCCCCTTCAACATTCGACTCAAAACCCGCTATAAAGTTTACTGCAATCTGCTGAACAAGCTGCTCAGGGAGGCCAAAAGGAGATATTATGAATGTAGAATAGCTGAAGCTGGCTCAGATGCGAAGCGACAATGGAAAATAATAAATTCCTTCCTGAACCGATCTAGTAAGGATGAACCTATCAGAAAACTTCAGTCGTCAAACGTCTTCTATACCGAACCGTTAGATATTGCCAACGCTTTTAATGACTTCTTCTGTGGTCCCACTTCCGAAGAAAACAACAATAATGAAATATCACTTGAACGTAGCTTACAATCAATGTACTTATATCCAACTGACCCAGATGAGATAATCAGTCATAAATCATTTAAAGGTTACGAGTGCAGGTCTGGACGAAATCAGTTCAGCAAATATAAAACTAGTCGCTCATTTTGCCGCCAAACCTTTATCTTGTATCACCAACTTAATCTTCACGAATGGAATATTTCCAAGTCAGCTAAAAAATGCAAAAATTATTCCAGTGTTTAAAAAAGGAGACCGCACTTGCATTTCAAATTATCGTCCAATCGCTATTCTCCCCTTTTTTAGCAAGGTGATCGAAAAGTGTATTGAAAAGCGCCTTACTAAATACCTCTCAAAGTTTAATATTCTCTCCAATTCGGCTTCAGGGCAGGTTCGTCGACTGACTATGCTATACTTTCTTTCACAGATAAAATAAAAAGTGCCATAGATGCCGGTTTCTACGCAGGGTCAGTTTTCATAGATCTATCGAAAGCATTTGACTCAATAAATCATGTCATCCTCATTTCTAAACTACGGGCAGTTGGTGTCGATGGGCCCGTACTGAAACTTATAGAAAGTTACTTAACAGACAGACGACAACCTATATGCATTAGTTCCTCGCTTTCTAACTTCAGAATAACTAACAAGGGGGGTTCCGCAGGGATCGATACTCGGCCCGCTACTATTTTTACTTTACATAAATGATTTGCCTAACTGCCTATCACAAACTGAAGCTTTCCTTTACGCGGACGACACCACATTGCTTGCTAGCGATCGATCACTAACTCTTCTCACAGCGAAGTTAAACACTGATCTGCACAATATTTTAGCATGGTGCCACCTTAATTCGCTTAAAATAAACCCCACCAAGACTTCGTTTATGCTTTTTCCATTCCAGTCATAAAACACCAGAACACCTTCCCACTGTCATCCTTGACACTCACGTCATTAGTGCAGTAGATGAATGCTCATTTCTTGGTGTTACTTTAGACTCAAACTTAAAATTTACGAAACATATCACCCATCTGAAGCGCAAGCTTGCTCCTGGTATTAGAATTTTAATTAAAGCTAGGTACTATTTCAGCAAACCTACACTAATAACCCTGTATTATTCTTTCATTCACAGTCACCTGAATTACTGCATCACGTCGTGGGGTACCACTTATCCAACACATATATCACCGCTACAACATTTACAAAATCAGGCCATACGTATACTAACGTTCAGCTCATTCAGCTGCTGTGTTTCTGACACGCTCCGTAATCACAGAATCCTTTCACTGCATAGCCTTGTTAAATACAATTTATCTATAGTGTTATTTAAACTGATGAACAACCCTCCTCCTGTGAACATATTTCCCGAAGCTATTCTAATTAACACCAATCGAACAAGGTTCGCAGCTAACAATAATTTATTACTGCCATTAGTCCATACTAATTATGGAAAACACAGTGGTTGTTTCGCGTCATTATCGACTTGGAACAGCCTTCCTACTAACATTAAGCAGTCTTCATCGCTTGCTCTTTTTAAAAAAACATTATTCTCATATCTTCTTACACATTAGAATTCTGAGATGTATATTATATTCACTTCTCATTTGTGTACTTTTCGTACTGCCACACTATTCATCTTTTTTTCTTCTCTTTGATCGTTCCATTATTCATTTGGTCAATGTTTTTTTAAGAGTTCTTTCTTATTTTGTAGAATGTTCTAAGCAGTGTTTTTGTTGTACTTATAATTGTTTAATTTTGAATACTTGTAGTTTGTATTACATTTTCTTGTATAACTTCTTCCATGTTGTTCACATAGTTGCATTTTACTTGTACGTCTCTTACACGTTTTTCTGTCAGGAGGTCCCCCCTTCAGCCAAGTGCTCTGGGACCTCCTTCTGTATACTTCTGTAAGCATGTATGTTTTATATGAAAGTAAATAAACTGAAACTGAAACTGAAATCTAAACGCGAAGCCACACGGACGCACATTAGATCCTCAAAGATTCGCGCACACAATCTCGGAGGCCATGACGCGTCAATGAAGGTTTATTCTCACCGTAAGAAAAGTATTTTTCTCACACCGTGATTCTGACGATACGGCAGTGCGGCGCGCATGCCCGCGCTTGCGTTACCGCGCTCGCACGTGCTTGGCGCGTTTTCCGCGACAGCGCGGACAGCACCTCTTCGTACCAGCGTACGTTCGTATCAAACGCCGCGGGGTGAAAGTCGCTTCGCTACATGGAGGAAGGAATACCATGGTTCGCAACAACCGTACTCCATTACAGTGCAGGCTAATGGGCCTTGGCCGGGACCAAACAAAAATTCGTATGAGCTGCGATCGTATCACCGAGGTTTCACTTACACCATTTCACGCTGTCAGTATGCAGAGCTCGGAGGCATTTCATAGTGCTCTCTATATTACCACAAAGATGGCGAGAAGGGCGCGCTTATAAGGTCGTCGCCCAGCTTGCTGCGACGCACGCGCTCCTCTACCAACTGTACTCTGCCCAACAGGGCGTGGTCGCCCGTGTGCGCGCGCTTATCTCTGGATGGCGGCCGTTTGTACGTCTTGTGCTTTTATCGCAAAGTTTGCGTTGAAGTAACAGAGCGCACGAAGGTCACTTAGCTCGCTGCAGCGGCCGCGTTTGCGAAAGGAGCGCGCCGCTGCAACACAAACAACTGCGAATAGTTGTTGGTTCGCGCTCGTCCGGTGTATACCTGTGCGTTCGTTTCGTGCGTCTTTCTTTGTGTTTGAGCAGCGCGCTTTAAGTGTCGAGCTGTGAACGTTCGTTCGCGCTCGTCCTGGGTGTGTTCTTTTCGTGCGACCTTTGTGCTTGAGCAGCGCGCTGCACGTTTCCGTCTGCTTGCCGTTCTTCGGGTGACATTCCAATTTGTTGCTATCGCATTCATTGCTCCGTCCTTGCGGCGAAACTGACTTTTTTTTAGCTTATTGAAATTTGTTGATGTAGCGTTTGCCCATATTAAGTCACAGTAGTACAAGTGGGTATGGAAAAGAGCTTGATAAATAAGTCGCTTTACAATTACGGGAAAAAGACGTCGACAGCAATCATTTGAAACAACAAACACGTGGTGTCTCAGCTTTAAAGGGACACTAAAGACAAATTACAATTTGCGTCAGTGTGAAAAATCAATGTTTGGGAATGTCTAAAACGGCAATATTATCAACAGCAGTGTTCTACTAATCGAGAAATTAAGGTAAATGTACGACACCGCATGTGCTACGAGTGGGACATCTAGAAAATGATCCCAATGACGTCACAGCGTCCGCCTACAATTAACCACTGGTAATCGAAGCAGCTGCAGTAAAAAAGAACCCTCCGTGCATTACAGCACGGGGCCCAGTTGAACCCGGCCAACACAAACATCCACTGCGGCAAGCTTCAATGGCCGCTGTTGCTGCTGTGGCTCCCGCTACTTTCGCACTGCTGCTACTATAGTGTCGGCGGCCGCGCAGTAAAGGCGGGCAACGTTGGACACGGAAACAGTGACATCAGAAAGACCGCAGGCGGGTGATTTGAAATGCGCTAACGCGATGCGGACCACTAAAACGTGATTTTATTTCCAAATAAGCACTTCCTTGGCACAAAAGTAGCACTACGAGGTATCTGGACCGCTATTTCAACAATCAACGTCGACTTAATATTTGCCTTTAGTGTTCCTTTAAGCTAATGTGATCATTCCATGATATGTGCTCATTAAAAATTACTCCAGGCCTCTTAATTAATTTTGTTATTGCAATTTTGCATGGGCCTAGGGTAAGATAATTAGGTAACTGAGGGGATGAACCGAGGGCTCGGCAAAGGACACATATTGCTTTTCATTTAGCTTTTTTTTTTTTCAGTGGACCAATCATCGAGCTAACACTTTACACGCGTTACATTACATTACATGAAGACAGAAGTTTAGAGAATGCTAGACTACTGACCCGCAGGTCGTGGGATCGAATCCCGGCCGCGGCGGCCACATTTTCGGGGGAGGCGAAATGCTAGAGGCCGGTGCACTGTGCCATGTCAATGCACAAGGTGGCGGTCCCACTCCGGCGGCAACCACTCCGCATTTTAGGCATTGTTTGCTGACGCACTGTGCTCGCTGCACTATATGTATAAATTATAATTGTGCAAATTTGGAAAGCTTACAATCTCCGCTTTCAAATGACACCGGCTATTATGGCCTGGTCCGAAGTGTTATCTAACAGAAATGAACATAGCGTGAGCAACAAAACACGTTTTCGCTGTACAAGCCTTCGTTGTACTGCGAGTACGGCGAAACCGTTCAACATAACAGAGCGCAATTTACTGTGCCTTTAGACGAAGTGTTATGCAAGGTTTCTATGAAGAGATATTGCGTATGAAGTGATCAGTTATTTATTTACGGTCCAATAAAAATGGGCAAAATAATGAAAGTTTGTCACTGAATATCTTTTTTTCTTTTCAATGTAGAACTACAATATTTAGTGGTTCTCTAGACTAGAATATATTTATTTTCTACACGAAGTTGTTTTGTGCTGTGACGAAAATCTAATGAATTAATATTACATCAATGCGGCAGTTTATGGCTCTACTTGGTCACGCATTACCGAGGAAGCGACAAAACTATTCAAGCTGAAACTCTGAACTCCTACATAACCAAGCAGCAGGCCTCTCTCTAGGATTCTATGAAGAGAAAATTCTTTTATGTTGTTTAGGGATTCTACAGGGCAGCAGTGAATTTAGGTAATTTTTCTGCTTGGCAGTTCCGTAGAAAGTGGCTTTTTTTTCTCTTTTAGACGGTAATTCACAAAGAGTATTGCACATTAGTAGAGGCATATTGTGTCTTGTATCTACTTTTGCGCACTAACTCGACCACCCAGTGCTTGAAACAAAATATTTTCAACAAATCATACATCTCACAGGCGATTTTTAGGAGGTAGCGCCCTCTGTGAAATAAAAATCAAGTTGTTTTATGTGAGTTCCAACGTTCGTCAAATGTGGCACCACTTAAGAAAGCCGGTCAAACGGGTACGGATTGTTTCTCCAGGCTTCATTGTGTGCCGCAGTAGCTGAGTCTAGTCGCCGCGCCTAACCATCATCAACTGTAAGAGGAGAAGGGCTTAGTTATGTACCCTTTCCACTCGCACCGCTCGCACAACCTCGGCAGATGGGGCGGTCACATCCAGCAGCAAACGGTTTCGGTACGCCGGAGTATTGCGCGTTCGTCGCGCGTCCGCAGAACCGGCGTTCCCTGGCGCGTCTTTGTCGACGTGCATCTCTTCGCCGTTCAGCTGCTCGTTTTTTGCGCGTTCCTTTGAGTGTTTTCGTGCCTGCGAGGTTTGCAATTGTGCCCGATATGCTACGCTGGGCCCGCCATTCTACGCTTACATGCCGTGCAAATGCTATGTACTGGCGCTTCACCGGGGACACGATGGTGAACGGGCTCAAAGCTTATAATTGCCGAGAATTTCAGTGTAAGCCTGCAGTGCACTTTGCCGACAACTTCCACTGACCCGTACTGGGAAGTTGTACCCAACGAGGTGATTACATCCCAGCTGCAACGATGTTGTCAGAAGCGAGAATTTGTCAAAGACGCAAGTCGTTCTGGTCAACGTGGCAGTGTACGAGACCCTGAAAAAGTTGAATTGCGCTAAATGCAGAGACGCGCTGACTATGGATAAGACGATCATTGTTTTGGTCGCTCATGAGCGCTACGGTGTCGGGACCGAGGACACCGTGACCGAGGAGGACTATATTCAGCGATCACGCTGTTGATCACAGCTACACTGCCCTACAGCTCGCTACGCAGCCAGAACTGCTACTAATGCCTGAATAACAGCGGCTCTTCCCAAAGCTGATAGTGCGATTGGCTGTCAACGAATAATAATCTGAATTAGTCGCCCGCGAGAATGGCCGCATGAACAAAATAGTGATAAAACATATCCTGCGATACTGACAAACATTTTGCTGAAGAACTTTTACGACAACCTAAATGGCAAACTTGTCGACAGTGTCTGTAAGTCAAAATAAAGGAAAGCCAGAACTCTCCAGAACAAATAGGTGTATTGCACAAAATTGCACAAGCACAAAAGGAAACTGGATTCTGCAAATAAATGTTTCGCTCTCACAGTAGTATTGCGTTCATATTTCTTTCCAAATACATGCATGCAAGTGCCTGCAAGAAGAAAAAAAAACGTTACGTATGGAACCTCTTTTGAGGAGCGCTCCATATTTTTACCATGTGCTATAGGAGATTGTAACTCCTGTATATAAGTGGTAGTCGTGTGTACATGGAGTAATCATCCACAAATGTAGCTCTAAACTCCAGAATACTATGCTTATCTTGTGCTGAAATCTGCCCGTTTTTCTATAAATAAGAGCGCGCGAAACACGCCAAAAATGAAACAGACATGCGCTCGCGCGACGCTACTCAAGCTAGTCCACTCAAACGCTTCAAAACGTTTCATTGGATGCTATGTTCAATCGTTATTTTATGGACGCGCATTATAGTGAACTAAAACAAAACGCGCTTCAAAGCACGCCGCTCCCGCGTTCATCATCGAGTGTGTGTGTGTTACAGTGTGTGTGTGTGCGTGCGTGCGTGTGTGTGAGTGTGCGCGTGTGTGTGCGCGTGTGTGGCACGCTTGCACCACAGTACGGCCGATGTCACCCTAACATCTGTTGATATAGCCATGTAACAAAAACAACAACAACAACAAAAGGCAGCGCCCCATACATGGGATGCATGAGGTATATAATTATAGTGCTTTAGCTGGGAAAGAGGCAAAGCCTTTCCAAATACTTTTTTGGTTGCACTGCACGGCACAGGAAAGGGACGCTATGTAATACTGTAGCACAGAACCAATGGAAAGAAGCTTTATTGGGAGCTTCAGAATGGCGGAAAATAGATATCAGCTGAAGCGTAACGTGCTCAACGCGGGTACTATATTCACAGTCGAATCAAACTGGTGTCAGCGGTGATAACGATTCTAATTTCTATGCACGTGAACGTTGTGCGGGCTGTTCTACGCGACCCAACACCACCAGGGTTTGGGGCCAGTGACAAACTTTCTCAGGGAAGTCACTGCACAAACTAACTATTTTCTTTCTTTTTTAGAGAGAGGTAGAGGGGGGGAGAATAAAAAAAAACCTTGCCGCAGCACGCCTCAAAGGCGCGTTTACACTTTTTTTGTTTAGCGAAATGGCACCGTTTTCGGTCAGCCGACGGTCGCTGAGAGCGTCTTTCATAGTGTCGTTGTTCAATAGGTACTTGGTATGTGCAAGACGCTGTCCGCGTTTTGTCGCTCTCCCAAACTTTCATCGGCCGTGGTTCTCTAGTCATGCAGGAGACGCGCGCTGCGACGCCGACTGTACTTACGCGAAGAAACTGAGACGAGCTGCGACGCACATTTTTTCTACCTTTGTCTAAACATAGATGAGTGGCGTCGCCTGGTGTCTCAATTGGAACTACGGGCAAGATGGCGGCAGTGGGACCCACCAGGTGGGCGAAATTTCCGGAGCCCTCCGCTACGGCGTCTCTCACAATCATATCGTGGTTTTGGGACGTAAAACTCCAGATATTATTATTAACCGTGAAACAGAATGTATAGTTCACAAATAGGCGTCCAGATTTCACTCATTCTGCTGATCGATATCGATGTTTCACGAATTCCTGGCTCCAAATCCCTTTAAGAAATACCTATAAATAAGGGAAAGACTTCCTTTCAAATTTCAAGTGGCAAGATTAGATGAAATCTTGTTCAAGACCCCTACCCCCCCTTCAAACTTCGTTATTGCCTCGGCCCTCGCGGGAATTCATTGAGTGACTGCGGCCCGCTGGCTGAGGTGAGATTGAGACCCCAGGCTTCAGATGTGGAGGCGCCGTCAACATTGACACCGTATTTTCTCGCGTACATCCTTCCCCTGCGTCACACCCGCGACCCCAACAAGAAATCACGTAAAAATAAAATTTTAAAAATATCCCTGCGCATTGCATTATCGCGAAGTATGGCCGAGTAGCCAACTTCCGTATCGAAATTCGCGCCGAAAATGCGGCACAATCTTTAAAAGCTTTATATCGAATTATACGATACATGGAACTAATTCCTGTTTTATTGCGAGTTCGCTATATGCGGATTAGACTTTAATGGAAATTATAAGGAATCATCCTAAAGATGTAAGGATTCGGAAGCGACCACGTGATGCGACATCGTGACGTTCCACGACGACGTCTAAGCCTAGCAGGGCAACCACTTATAAAAAAAAACCTATCGCATTGCAGCTCTAGGCTTCTGTTACTTCGTGCGCATGCCATGCGTGTCCATTTATTGCTACCTGTTTTCGGGATTCACCCGCCACGGTGGTCTAGTGGTTATGGTGCTCGGCTACTGACCCGAAGGTCGCGGGATCGAATCCAGGCCGCGGCGGCCGCATTTTCGATGGAGGCGCAAATGCTCGAGGCCCGTGTGCTTAGATTTAGGTGTATACGTTAAAGAACCCCAGGTGGCCGAAATTTCCGGAGCCCTCCTGCTGCATATTTTGTCTCTGAATATTTCTTACAGTAAACATGTTCCCACCGTAATGTATCACTTTGGGCATGGCAAAACAAACTGAACATGGGCGCCGCCATCCTGCTTGAAAACAATAAAAAACAAACGAAAATATACCGGAAGCACGCGTAGTTCACGTGACCAGCTCCAGTCAATAGCGGCGCAGCATGCGTCCCATACATCTCAGGGGATATGTTTTGAATATACGCGCCCTCCACTACGGCGTCTCTCATAATCATATCGTGGTTTTGGGACGTTAAACCCCAAGAATTATTACATTACTGTTTTCGGGATTGAATCGTGACGTCGTCGTGCGTTTTTTCATTCTTTAGCGGTCATTATATCAGGCAGCAAATGCCAACTAGGCCAAACTCAAATTGTGCTGTACTCTTCTGCAGCCCCTCCTCTATAAACGGCAGTTTTTCCTCGGCACTCAAGAGCAGTGCAGGAAAGCCCGCTCACAGAAGACCAGACCTGCTCCCGCTCGTTAATAAAGGGACGAGGAGTGAACGCATCCGCGGAAACGCCCCCCCGTCAAAAGCGACGACGCAAGGCCGGAAGAGAAAGGCTCAGAACGCCGGGCTATACAAGGACCGAGCGAGGAGGCGACATCCATCACGAAGGACAAAGGGGGAGGACCGTCTTCTGAACGAAGAACGCAACTGGTAGGAATAAAAAAACAAAATAAAAGTGCACGAAGGAATAAAACGCTAGGAACAGTCGTCGCCGTTTAAGTTATGCAGGACCGGCGGCAGTGCTCGTCATTACTCATTCTTTTGCTTTGTGCTATCTCTTCTTTTTGTCATTTCAAAAAAAAAGAGGGGGGGGGGGAGGGGGAGAGAGAGAACAAGGTTGCGAAAAGTACGAATGGAACGCGAACGTGGGAACTGAAGCGCTTCTTGGTGCGAAAAAAGAAAAGTAGAACGAGTAATGGGGATCTTTTAAGAACACTGTCTTCCGAACTGAACCGAATCTTGAGTGTGTTCCACAACGAAGACACGAAATGTACAAGGGCAGAAAAAAAAAAAAAGGAGAACGTGAACAGGAGTAAGGCGACGAAGAATAAAAATCTGCCACCAGCTATGGCGGCTATTTGATCAAAGCGAAAGATGCCTACATTCGGGCAATGCTCGCCCAACGAAAAGACGACAAACGCTCGCTAGAATGTATGAGGCGTACCCTGTGCCGCCGTTCAGTGAGAATAGACCAACTAGGATTTAAAAGAGCCGGGCCTGCGCAGAACGCGCAGCACAGTCACAGTGTAAACTGACAGAGCGGCCTTCGTAGAGGCCGTTGTAAACACTCGTATGGCCTAGCACAACCTCATTGGTCTAGTATGACCAATAACCCTGACGTCAGCAGCACAAATGTGGTTACAAGAGCCGTCGTAGCCTTCTTACAAGCCACCGGACTGGATACAAGTCTTTGGATTCGTCCCAGCGTAGCAGGACTGTATTCTCATCGCCCTCCATCGTCATTCATCACTCTTTCGCTCCCCTGTCACCCCCCTCCCCAGTGAGGCCAGAGCAAACTGTAGCTCAGGCCAACCTTTCTGTAAATAAATTCTCTCTCTTAGGGCGCCTACTGCAAGTACATTTGCGAGGTGCAAACTACGCAATAGACAACCACATTTTACGACGTGGCGAAGGACCCACTACGCGTTTCTGAGGCAATTGCGCACCTACGTACGTGTTGTTGCTGCAGTGGACGAGGATGGTGAAGAATTGAATGGAAGCTTTGAACCACCCACTCATTACGCGATTCGTCCGTTGTGAAGCCTGATGCTCTTCTGCTATTGCATCTGTTAACGCGATTCCTCGTCATACATGATGCTTGTACTCTTCCAGAAGAAAAAAAATTGGCGCTTGTACTAACATTCATGTTTAAAGCAAAAGCTTTTTAAGCGCACATGAAACGAGTAGAGAAGAACTAAGAATTTGACAGGACAGCGCCTGTCAAATTCTTAGTTCTTCTGTCCTCGTTTAATGTGCGCTTAAAAAGCTTTTGCTTTAAACATGAATGTTCAGTAACTATACACAGTAAAACAATTTACACCCTTAAGGGTGTAATGCCGGTGTTTGCGTTAAAATCACCCTTATGAACACCCTTATTACACCCTTATTTTCAAAATCTGGGTGTTGGTAAGTAAAACACCCTTGCAACACCCCATTTACACCCTCATCTGAGGGGTGTAATGAACAAGGCTACAAATGTACGATATTTTTGGGCAGGTTTTGCTTATATATTAAGTATACATGAACAGTCTTGATCATAGGCGTGCGCAGGGTTCTCCTTCAGGAGGGCGAAGGTTCATCTCCGCGCCCCACCTCCCTATTATGTCAATCTATGGGGCTGACTTTGCGACCCCCCCCCCCCTCTGAGTCACAGCGCCCCCCCTCTCTCTATTATGTCTACGTGTGGGTCTGACTTTGCGCCCCCCCCCCCTCTAAGGTGACTAGGGGGGCAGCCGCCCCCCCCCCCTGCCCCCCCTCGTGCGCACGCCTATGGTCTTGATACCAGCAAGGCCCGTCGTACTATAGCTGCTTGCGGTTCTAGTAACGAATCGAAGTAGGAAGTAACGTAATGCAAGCGAAACACAGTGTTCGTTCATAAAGCGCACGAACTACAAAGACGGAAGACACAACAGGAGCGCCGCTTATCGAATAGGATCAGGGCCAATCCTGTTGTATGTGTTCCTCTCGTCTTTGTCATTTGCGCGCTTTGTGAATACTTTAAGTGAACTAGCCCGAATCAAGGTAATGTTGCGCAGGTAAAACATCTGCCATCTGCAAAATACCCTCCGCGCAGTTGACATAACCATAACCTCGACGGAAACGGGCGATCAGGTCCCTTAAAAATGGACATTGACGTGATGCATTTTGAGCCGGGCTCCAAATGCATCAAAAAGCCATTAGCTCCGCTGTTTCACCAGTCTTCACGACGTTAAGCAAGTAAAGCTACGCTAAATATTGCTCTTGAATATAACATTCGTGCGCTGTGACATGCAGTCCTTGCAGTCCTTACAGCATCGTCGCAATGCACACTGCGATTCGAATACACTGTTAAAGAAGCATAACGAAATAGGCCGCAGAAATAGAGATGCGGCCGCGCAATCCAACAACGGCTGGAGCTCTGGAGCAAACGTTCGCGGGCGCCGGGTCGTCTCGTTGCCTAGGCAACCTCGGCTGCCCTGACCGCCGCGCGTGCGCAGCGCGCGGGCGCGCGGTCAGGGTATGTACCACGTGACTCAATGCGCTGGCGAAATAGTCTCCGGTTTTTGTGCGTGTGGTGTGGTGTGGTGCGCGTCGTTCTCGATTAGTCGAGTTTAGCAGTCGGTGTTTTTTTGTTTGAAATGCGCCTGCGCTCTGTGCTCGTCCTTTGTGTTCTGCCAGTTCTGCTTATTAGGAAGATGCACTGTACTGAAGGGGAGGCCTGCAGCTTCATATCATGGAACACTCGAAGTGAAACGGTATGTACCGCTCTCATGTTGCTGTGGTCAGCGCTTTGTTAACTGCGTGAGCGCGATAATAACGCCGTCAACCGAGTCTTTCTTAACTAGTGGACGATAAGTCGGCATTTGTTTACGTAGCGATCATATTTGTGTGTATTGTTTCATCGGGATGATGGCAAAGTTCTGTGATGTTAAGTGCGGGCAAACTTTTCTTTCTTTGGAGTTGAAAGCAGAGTGCGCATGCGCGGCTGTGATTCGGCGAGGGATTTGAACAGAGTTGTGGCGGCGCCCTTCTCTGTTGGCAGTTATTGGCAGTGGTGTTTGGTGCCCCGCTCGCGATGAACCTCTATTTTGGTTTAATAATAGTTGAGTGGGGATGGCGCCTGTTAGCTCTAAGCGTAAACCATGTCTAAGGCGCGTATGCTTGGGCATGTTAATTCATGTGCACTTTTTTTTAGCGCACAAAAGGACCAAGGGCGTGGTGTCCACGTCGTTCTTTTCCGTCCATGTTCGTTTTGTGCGCTAAAACTACCGTGATACTCGGGTTGATGCATGTGGGTGATAACACAGCATATTGCTTCGTGTTAGGTGCGCCTCGCCAAGCTCGCCTACGTGCTAATACATTCCGTTTCGTTAAATTAGTACCGATGTTTTCATTCACCCGCAACCTACGTTGCGGGATGCTGCCGGCACCCGTGCATGTGGAGCCGTTCGTTGAACTTGACTTGTGTTTGAACGGATCTTTCATGTGTGCGTGTGTGTGTGTGACCAAATAGCCGTACCTTAAAGGGACCCTGAAACGGTTATTTGAAGCTTTGTCAGCGTTTAGGCTAGAGCATCATCGAACCATTGGCACCACAAATTTCGCTGCACGCCGTGTACCAAGGCGGCTACGGCCAATTATATCATACCCTCCTTCTTACCCCTGCCTTGCCTCCTCAACTCATGATACACGCTGGCATCGCTGGCGATCGCAGAGCTCATGTGAGCACACTCGATGATTTGAGCTTCGCCCGGTGATGACCTCTGAGACTGCACGCCGACAGGTTGCGTGCATCTCGGAGACCATAGCCCCAGTGCGCCCGGCAGCACGCACGCCGTCTGGCAACAGAGACATCGCGGAGGGGTTGATATCTGCTCCGACAGGTGCCGCCACCCTACCAGCCAATTTTTCGTGCGCGCACACCGCAGCCAATCAGATCGTGCGCAGACTGCGTGTCATACTGGGGAGGGGCGGTTGAAAACGCGTTGGGCTGAGCCGCAGTGATCTGCAGCGATTCGCAGCTTTATAGCGTTGTAATCAATTACACAGTGTACGCAGAGAGCTTAAATTAGTCTGTAAATGAGCCTTAGGACTTGGTCTACTGGCTCAATGTGTTTGTACAAAATCGTCAAAACCGTTTCAGGGTCCCTTTAAGTGAGCAAGCGCTAGTATGAGCATAAGTACTGGCGTTCGAACAAAATTTATTTTATTCTGTTTGTTTCCACCATGTGTACCTTTCGTTACATTGTTCTGGTTATTAAGAGTTATTCACTTCACCCCATTTCGATGTTTTAACTGCGCTAAGTACTTTTACGTGTAGAAATATAAAACGCAGTTTGTACCACCACCTGCAATGACATTTTCTGATAAAAGCCAAACCTAATAGTTTATCCGATATTGTAAGTTCTCTAGTCATACGTTACAGATGTTAAAGGGATTTGCGCTGTGTCAAGCATATCAATATTTTCTTTGTTGCACAGAACTCGCGATAATGTTATACATACTGCACGATATGCATGCATGTGTTGCTACTAAAATGTAAGATTACGCAGCGTATTTATCTGAGAACACAACAAATATAGAATGCTTTTTTCGGGATCTTGGCATTGAAACAATTAAATAACTTAAGCAATCTGTTTCACCAAATGATTATTGTGTATTACTTAATTCCGGTCAATAGCTTTCAGGATTCTGGTTATCCGTCTCGTGCGCTGCTGCTTTGAGCTGTACAGGTGGCGCCACCAACGGCGAACGGTGGCGAAACGCGGCCGACGCGGCAACGCGCGGCTCATAGGCGCCTTGCGCAAAGCGCCCGCTACTAACCGTTTCTTCTTTTTATTCAATTTACATTCTGGTTTGATATTTGCACTGCCGACGCTGCTCCACTAGACAGCCTACCGTTTGTTACGTCGATTGTTC
>JALIZH010021599.1:0-23883 GCA_030522465.1 Rhipicephalus appendiculatus
AGGTACTTTTGGGTGCTTGGAATTATGTGGGTCATTCCGAACGCAACTTGAGGTGCCCATTGGTGCTTTCAATTAAGACAGGCTTAGACGCTTGTCTTTAGAGCACGTGGAGACTCTTGCAGGTAGTGCACATCTACGCACAGGCATAGGTCGGCAAACTCACTCATGAGCCGACTCACTCAGACTCACTCAGACTCAGATCGGGCCGTGAGCCTCAGTCTGAGTGAGTCCGTGTGAGTAAACTTTTCGTGAGTTTGAGTCCGAGTGAGTTCGGTGGAGAAACATTTTAGTGAGTCTGAGTCCGAGTGAGTCCGGTTGAGGAACACTTTGATGAGTGTGAGTCCGAGTGAGCCCTAAGGGCGAGGTATATTTCATGAGTGAGTCTGAGTGAGCTCCACATTGTTTTGCCGACATCTCGTCCTATCTACTCAGCTTCAGCATTACTATCAGCCTTATGTCGGCTAAGGTTAATGCTAATTATGTCTACTCACACATGAACGCAGTAGCATTCATACGCCAGCTCAATATTGATTGAACAGATGCGTATGTAATGGAGAGGGTGAGGTGGCTTGACCCTCTCCCCCATTCTCTTTCAAAGGAAGGTCTTGTCTCAAAACATCTCGCGTGAGTCATCACTTGGCATAAAAATATCTTTAGTGGATTGCAAACACTGATAACTCGTATTTAAAGATACGAGATCAGAAGCGCCCACTAGAGCACCGTTTATGCGAGATATTGGTGCTACAAAGCCCTGACACCTTGGACGAAACAGCTAATGGTACTCTAACGGACTCATGAGTCAACTCACTCAGACTCACTGAGACTCAGATACAGCCGTGAGTCTGAGTGAGTCCAAGTGAGTAATATTTTGGTGAGTGTGAGTCCGAGTGAGTCCGACTGAGGAAAATTTTGGAGAGTCTGAGTGCGAGTGAGTCCGCTTGAGGAAAACATTGGTGAGTGTGAGTCCGAGTGAGCCCTAAGGGCGAGGTATATTTCATGAGTGAGTCTGAGTGAGCTCTAAAAATTTTGCCGACCTATGCGCACAGGACAACGTTTGCTCAATAGCTGTTTGTACTACACCGTAGTCACGTGTCATCTTACCTGCTCCACCTCCTTCTCTCCCTTCTCCCTTTTCCCCGGTGTGGAGTAGTAGGCTAATGACACACTCCGCAGGCCGACTTCACTACCTTTCACTTCATTAAATTCTTCCTCCTTCTTCTGATTCTTGTAAGTCTCTTGAAAGCGCACCGCTATGCTGAAACTTTGTGTAAGGCATCAAACATTGTAATCAGATTTCAACTGCCACCAGTCTTTATGGCATTGTTGTAATTACTACGTTGTACTAAGCACTAACAGCAGAAACAGACAACAGTACCAAAAGTACATCAGCACTGGTAAACTAAGTAAACTAGAATTTAAAAAAAATACATGTTATAAATTAAAATAAACAAAATGAAGTGGGCATTTAAGGGCACGTTTTTATTATTTAGCCACAATATTAATGGGAACTAACCGACAATGATGCCAACGAAATTATATGACGAGGGATGACCGCCGCTGTAGCTCAGTTGGTAGAGCATCCGACTCGTTATTCGAACGTCGCAGGTTTGGTCCCTGTCAGCGGCAAGTTATCTGTTCGTCTACTTTTCTTTCTTCACATTTCCATTAAAATTGCTACTAATAACATCTCCTGTACTTTCCTTGGCATCGTTGTCGGTTAGTTCTCATTAAATTAAAATAAACATAGACGAGAACATTTTCATATTTACTATAGTGTTTAAAAAAAAATTAATATGGCAGGCTATTCACATTACTGTGAAACAGTATTTGTATTTCGTCCAAGTAAAAAAAAGTTAGTGGATGTTTTCGCTCTGTTAATCACTAAATGAGGCCACTAAATTCAACACTCTATTGATCATGCTACCTTTACACCTCAGTGGATGTTCTGCCGTGCCCCTTAGCCACGAAGAAAGAAGTGTTTGAGGTGGAGAATCTGCGAGGCCGCAGCAGCGCGCGATGGCAGCGCGCTGCGGCGTCACAGCAGAAATGCAGTTTTCACCGCTGCACAACAGATGGCGCTTTCGGCGAGTTGCCAGCGTTTATGTTTTTCTCTGGATTGAACGCATAAAAATCGGGAAACCATCTAATACCTTGTAATTTTTGCCAGATTTCTGTCTGTAGCGTCAATAACTAAATGTGACAGATATTTCATCTGCAGTTATTATTAGATGCTACCTTAATTATAGATCGCACAGCGCTCGAAACGAGCTGCTAGTAACGGTCCCTGAGCAGACTACGTCTGCCGCATCCACAGGTTCCGCGCTCGCATGTTGTGCGCATGCGTGCATAGGTGGGTTTGGGAGGGCAAGCTTTTGCGATCTGCAGACGTTCTGTCTCCCTTCAGCGCTCTCGCGGGCTTCCGCATGGCACCGACGGCGCTGGCTTCTCGCTGTCTGTGCTCGCTTCTCACGCCTCATCAAAGGTGAGCGCTTACCAGGATTTCCATCTGTGCTTTTGTATGATGGTGCACAAAGTGTCGAGCGGAACTGCACAGTGGCTGCACATCCTGCAATGAGAAGGTAATTCCCTGCAAAGTTCCGAGTGACCTGGTGATGTTCCAAGTCTTTACGCTTGCGCAATACCAAGAAAAGATCGAGGGCTCACGACTTGTCATTGTGTTTGCGATAAGCACTTATCGGAGAGTGACATAGAGAGGTGGCCGCATTATGGCGAGCTTGAATATTGACCCACTGGATGCAAAAATAGCCATAGTGTATTCAGTGCATTTCGTCTTTTATCCGTGTCCAAAATATCGTCCAACACCTTAAGCGATAACATCGCAGGAACCAGTGGTTCCCAGCAGTTGCTATTCATCAAAGATGTGAAGGAAAAGCAGTAATAAAAACAACCTAAATACAAAATGATGGCGTGTAGAAGACCCATAGCTCGTCGGAACAAGTGATATTCAAGCTAGCGAGTTCATGTTGTAGAAAAATTATAGTTCTCGCGTTCTACAATATATTTTATGTAGGTGATTTCCCTGTATGTGACACCTTCATTCTCGGTAAGTTACTGAATTGGGAGCCGGTGAGGAGATCCCAGATACACACCCATTCGCTTGTAAATCACAAGCGGCGAATCGGTTCTGAATGACCTTGAGCCGACGTGCTTCACCGCAGAGTGCGACGCGCGTTTTTCCTTCTCCACTGGCGGAGTCTCACAATGGAGGGCTCGTCAGTGTTGAGCCCGATTCCGTGACTTTATTTTGGCGCCCGAGCGAGCACACTTTTGCCTCCTAAAGTATTCTCGCTTCGTGCCCATAGATGATTTCTTTTATATAAAAAAAAATTATGGGGCGGTCCCAGTATAGGTATCTATGGTAGACCACAGGGCTTGCAAATTACCATGACCCAGCAATGGGAGGCAACACTACGCATCTCGAACCCAGACGAGCACGTCTGTATCACGGGGCGGGCAAGGGCAACCACAAGGGAACAGAGGTCCGGGATTTCAATTTTATATTACCATTTGTCGCCGTTGATGGGATAGTATGTATCCCATCAACAACGACAACGGCTATCGCAAAGCGCTGTTCTATGCCGAGACTGTTGCACATTACTTGAGTTTTATGCATATTAATTTTAAGACCTACCCGTCTGCTTTCCGTGTCCAGTTCAGTAATCATGAGCTGCAATTCGTCCCCTAAGTTACTCATCAATGCGATGTCATCAGCGAATCGCAGGTTACTGCGATACTCTCTATTAACTCTTATCCCTGACTCTTACCAATCTAGGGCCCTGAAAACCTCTTGTAAACACGCGGTGAATATCATTGGAGAGATCGTGTCTCCCTGCCTTACGCCTTCCTTTATTGGGATTCTGTCACTTTCTTTATGGAGGACTATGGTGGCTGTGGATCCGCCGTTGATTTCTTCCAGTATGTTTATATAGGCTCCGTCGATACCCTGATCCTGCAGTGCCTGCATGACTGCTGACATCTCGACTGAATCAAATGCCTTCTCGTAATCTATGAGGACTATGTATAGGGGTTGGTTGTATTCCGCGCATTCTCTATCACCTGATTGATTGTGTGAATATGGTCTATTATTGAGTAGCCTGTACGAAATCCTGCTTGGTCCTTTGGTTGATTGAACTCTACTGCCGTCTTAATTCTATTAGCTATTATTTTCGTAAATAGTTCGCAGACAACGGACAGTAAGCTGATCGGCCTGTAATTTTTCAAGTCCGTGACGTCCCCTTTCTTATAGATTAAGATGATGTTGGCATTCTTCCAAGATTCTGGTACCCTCCTCGTCACGAGACACTTCGGATACAGGGTGGGAAGATTTTCTAGCACAATCTCTCCACCATCTTTCAACAGGTCTGATGTTATCTTATCCTCACCAGCGGCTTTCCCTCTTTGCATTCCCTCTAGAGCTTTCTTTACTTCCCCCTGTCGTTACTGGTGGGGTGTCAAATTCGTCTGGGCTAGAGCACTGCACGGGCTCGGGCCTACCCGAAAACCCGAGCCCGGCCCGGCCCGTGGGCCGGGCTCGGGTAAAACGGTTTTCACCGCGGGCCCGGGCCGGGCTCGGGCCTAAGCTCCGGGCTTAGGGCCGCGGACCCGGGTTTTTAGGCGGCGGGCAAGCTATTTGGAGAAATTTTTGGAGGGACACGTACTGAATTTTCTTTGCTTCTTGCATAACGGGCTACTTGATTGACTAGGCGCTTATGTAGTTAACATCTCACTGTTCTTTGCTTTATTAATTGCATTCGCTATTATTTTATATCCTGAATTTTATTTTGTACGGGCAGTAATAAATGTAATACGATAAATTTATCTAATAAATTTATATTTATAACTGATCATCAGAACAGGGGCGGATCCAGGGAGCTCCTTTGGGGGGGGGGGGGGGGGGGGCGGTGGTCGGGGGGCGGGGGGTATTGCACAGCTCGCACTCATTAAAGAAACACTAAAGGGAAAAATCCTTTTTCCCGCATTAGTCAATTCCAAATTCACAACACCGAAAACACCACTCTCACCGCGAGAAAACGAAGGAAATGAATTTGTCGGTGGCGACGCCACTTTGACATTCCCGCACCAAATCACGTGACGTCAGATTTTTACGGCGTCTACTACGTCATGTGTGGTTCGTAATCTGTAAAAGAGAGATGAAGAGGAAGGCCGGGAGGTTAACCAGATATTAACAGCTCATCGGTAAAAATGACGGACATCGTACTGCGAGGTGGCCATAGACATAACGTGCCAATTTTCAGGAAATTTCAGTGAGCGAATGTCGCCAAATACGTAAAAACGTTTGGAAATCCGTGAAGGCACGCGTGGAATTTCGGCGGGGCATTTAAAAATTAATCTTTGAACGACTTTGGGGTTCTCAGAGTACAATTTATCAATCTAAGACGACTCATTGTTTCACTTCAGGGTATGCACTTTCAAGGTAGAGCAACCTCCTCCTGCCATCGCATGCGGCGCGTTGAAGTACTTGACACGCGACGGAGAGGAACCGGCGTCCGAGAAAACAGAGCCGCGAATGTCACGTCGCTTCTCGTTTCGTTCAATTGAAACATCAGTGTCATGTCTCAGCTTCATCTAAAAAACTTCGGAAGCAAGTGTACACGAAACAAAACGAAACAAATTCAGTAATGATCTACTTACGTCGCAAGGCCTCCCTCGGTAAAAGTTCCTCATGGTACGACGCAGCTATCTCTCTCGCCGTTTGATGTTTCCTTTTCTCGTGGAACAAGAAAAAAACTTGTCTCCTTTTTGCAATGTCGTTTGAGTAGCCAACAGCATATAAAGTCGGCATCGCGCTGCAGCTGGTGCCACCTTGCAGATGGTAAATAGCGCAGTTTCACTGGCCGGACACATGTTTGCCTGTGCATGGCCGGACTCGAGGAGCGCCGCGCACGTCCGGCCGTGGCCTGTGGTTTTACGCTCCCTCCTGGTGTCGTTCTTCGGCGAATAAAATTTACGGCTGCCATCGGAGGGAGGGGAGGACGGTCACGCATATTTACAGCAGCTCAGAGGGTAAGCGCTTAGCCGTCTCCCCTCTTGGGAGACAGAAATTAGCGCCTTTTTTTCCCCCCCCTCAGAACCACTCATCAGAGGCGGCGCCCAAGAAGCCTTTCATAAACATTGTTGGAAGTGGCGCCCTGTGTGTGTGCCTCTCTCTCCGTCACCTTCGCCTCGGATGATCGAAGAAGCATTCGTTGGAAACGTGCATAGGAAAGCAGAAAGGGTCGAAAAGATGTGGAGAGACAGAGCATATGGAGGAGATCCTTCTTTCCCCTTATTGTGTGCCGTCTTAGAAAAAATTCAGAATTTACTTCGTAGCTCATGAGGGCTTACAACCCTTCCTGAAACAAAGCATTGGCATGCTCCTCCTACTGACGCACTGTCTTTTTTGTTTTTCATGGATGTCCCCCCGCTGCTCGTGTCACAAGAAGATCAGCCCGACGTTTCGGGACCGATTCGGTCCCTTAACAGGGGGTGACTGTGTTGGTCATTAAAGCATAGCCGCATCTTGTTTCGCCCCGGCTCAGGCTTTCCCTTTCCTTCACGTTTCGGAGACCGTGAACGTTTACTGAGGGCATTGTTCCTAGCGAGCGGTTCACGTTCGCAGGTGTATTCTGAATGCACCAGGACACGAGCAAGAGCCTCCTTCCCAGATGTCTTTCTCTTTCTAGAACAGAAGCGCCGTCAAAGTTGACCTTATGGTCGTGCTTCTCACAATGCTGTGCAAGAGCGCTGCGTTGCACTTCCATCTTCCTGACGTCGTTTTTATGTTGGCGTATTCTTTCCGGGAAACACTTGCCCTCGCCTATGTAGCTTGCTGGACACTCAGAACACAGCACCTTGTAGACTACGCCTTGGTCTTGCTCCTTAGAAGGCCGATCCTTCGGTCCGCGGTAGCAAGTGGGTGAGCGTCGACGCAGGCTTGTGAATCACCGTGACTCCCGCTTTTCCGAGAATCCTGGAGAGCTATCCACTGATGCCCGGCACACAGGCCCGTAGCCAGGCGGGGGGCCCTAGGCCCCCCCCCCCCCGAAATTCGGATGGAGGGGGGGTGTTTTACCGCGAATAAATAATAAAAATAGGTGGTTTTCGACGTTTTCAACAGGTGGGCCCCCCTTCGAAAAAAATTTCTGGCTACGGGCCTGCCGGCACATATGGGATGACGATGAGCTGGGCTGGCTTCTTCGATCCTATTGTTGCCGGTGGGATGGCCAGGGAGGGAGGGGGTCGCGTAGCGTGTCTTTCGCGGGTGCCTCTCCGCGGTACGATGGTTGTCCTCTCGATACACAGCGTGACACCCGGTGGATCTCTCTTTCTCTCCCCTTCTGACGTGCAGATTGCATTCTTGTACGTGAAAGGAGCGCCGAAACCACGGAAGCTTTGTGGGCAGTCGGATGACAGGACGTGAAATGCGAATACCCGCCGGTGGGCGTTGGCTTTCTGTACACCGTGAAGGTCATGCGCTCGCCCTGCCATTTGACTGCAACATCGAGAAATGGAAGCGTCCCGTCTCGCTCCACTGTGAACTGTATTGCCTCGTCGACGGAATTCAGATGTTCGAGGAAGCTGTCTACAGCTGATTTTATATGACGCAGAAAAAGTGCTCCACGTACCTTACAAATACTTTCGGCTTGTCCATAAAGGAGCGTAGTGCTGTCTCTTCTACGTGCTCCATTGTGAGGTTCGCAGCTGTAACGTAGATCGCCTCCCCATCACGGTCCCGCTGGCTTGTCTGTAGGAACGCGGAATCTGGTTTTCCTAAAAGGAACATTGCCGAGAGGGAGACTCTTCACTGCTCATAAACGACTTTCCGGAAGATTTCCCCTTCTGTAAAGGACCTTACAATAACCGAGTGTCCGTAACACTGTTAGCATGCTCAAGCAGGCGATCAACGCACATTCCAGTTCTGTGTGAAGGTCTGATGCGGGTAGGAAGCGAATAGCTCGCTTTCGAAAAAGCAGGGCTTCGCAGCTTCGCGCCTTGCCGAGGTAGAAGTGACGGGTGCATTTCTCGCCGCGGTGTTGACTGGGGGGCCGCGTACGTGGTGTCGAACGTCACCACGGATGGTTAGGAGACCTTAGAGCGTCGACATTCAGGACTACTTTTTCTTTCAACAGCTGTATTCACAAATATGGACAATGAGTAAGATGATTACAGAGACATATTCAGATCTCGACTGACGACGCCGAGCCTTCTCCTCCTCTATTGGTCGTGGCCGTTTGCAAGAGGGAAAGGATGAATGGAGACTTGGTACGACACATTCCAATCGGCGCCGGGGCAGCAGGCAATGCCCTCGCGCCGGCCTGTAGTTGTCTTCGCTCCCCCTTTTTTCCTACAAAACAAGCTGCTTTCCACGAAGATCCCAAGGCAGGGAAAACTTGGCTACGTCGCACCGGCAGGTGGAAGAAATGCATGGGAAAGCTCGTTCGGCGTGGTTCACGCGGCCGCCTTGGAGGGCACCTGCACAGCTGTGCACGTATGTGCACGTCGTTATCCTCCTTTTCGGGGGGAAGTAGATTCGTTCACAACACCTGACAGCCACGTTCGCCGCAGCGGCCTAAAGAATTCCATGTGCCGAAAAATTGCTGTCGAGAAGGTCCCGGGGGAGGGGGGCGGGGTCGGTGGCTTTGGGGGGGGGGGGGGCCATCGCCCAATCACCCCCCCCTTGGATCCGCCACTGCATCAGAAGAGCAATCACTGAGCTCCAAGGCAGGGCAATTAACTTCCTTGAAGTTCCCGCAGTCCACCAACACGAAAGGTCTGCGCGTAGTCTCGTTACATAGAACCAGTATACAAAGACACGTTCTTTCTCGGAGCTCCGTCACGGCTCCCAGTGGTCATGTGAAGTGACTTGGACAAGCGCAGCCTACTTTGTGTGCCCACATGGTTAACGTCTCAGTTTTCGTGGTGGTCCGCCATATGGTGCGAGAGCTACATGATACTGCCGCAACAGCGCGAGAATGTGCAGGAATAGCATAGGTCCATTAAACAAGATGTTGGGCATAATATGTTCCCTTGACAATATATCTGGCTTGAAAAAAGAAAGACTATTACGAATTCCACACTGGGTGATGTCCCCTTGCCTAGAACCATATGCATAAAATGAGTGAGCGTCGAGAAGCTTATTCACGCCTTAATTACCAAACTGGAACCAAACCCGAAAACCGATCAAAATTTCTTCGTCCAACTGCTGCCACTCCCACACGCGTAGTCCAATCGCCACCTTCAACCGGTACAACAGCGTTAGCATTAGCAAAACATTCATATTATAATATAAAGAAAAAGAGTAGTACAAAAAATGCGTAACATACACTGCAGTTTTATAGATTATACTGAAGAGTGGCATGACGTTCGGGAACAATAGAAATGAACCGATGAGCTAGAAAGCTATGTTCATTCTGCAGAAGTCCGCAGAGACGTCCGAAATTTGCTCCAGTGTGGGAGGTCTGAGAACTGCGACTGCCGACGCCTTCACTATTCGCAAGGAAGACGTCATGCGCCCTGGCGGCTAGTGCAAACAGTTCAAGAAACTGTAGCGTGGTAGGATATCTCATTCAACAGAGAATGGCGTGCTTACAACCGAAATCTCTTGATAAATTTGACTTTCTGCACAATGACTTGTAAAAGATGAACTGTGAACTACGCCACAAAAACTTATTTGATTTGATTTTCCGTTATTGATTCCCTAAAGGCCAAAGACATCAGAGAGCGAAGTCAGTAGAAAATTAGAAGTGAAAGCAAACAAGAAGCGCAGCAAACAATAAATAAATACACAAGTTCTTCGGCTCTATAGACTGTATATACTAGCAGTGGTGCGATATATGGAAATAATGCTATAGTAAATATTTTTTTTCCATCCTTTCGGATGTTTGTAAGTCTTTGGAAGATTACACGTGGTGCACGGTGTTTGTTATAACATTGATTTAGGTTAGCGTATTTAGAACAACGATAATAAATTTGTCTTTTTTCGTTATTTCTCTCGCCGGTGCAAGGTGCTACTGTACTGAAGATAGGTGCTACATATCCGGAAGGGTGCATGATTCGGTTTGATGTAAAGCATGCCTTAAATTTCTATAGAGAGCATAATAAAACAAAGTGAATAGAGCGTTCTGTTCTCTGTCTCCTCTGTTCTTATTGCGCTTCTCGCTGAAACCGAAGTCATGCTGCAAATCACTTTTTTTTGCTACAATATCTGCTACCTTGGACGTTGGCAGGGGCCTGCAAAAGTCAAGCTCACTAACACTTGTTCCCTACCCAAGAGACACAAGCACTCCCCACCTCCGCCACCGTGATGCAACACGGGTTTGCACCGTCCAAGGCAAAATTCTGTCGATGGTCATGTCCGCTACCAAACGCTGTTGATGATTGTCATTGTATTTGTTGAAAAAATTTGCACAGTATACAGCTGACGAAGAGCCATTCATTGTACCCAGTATGTCCGGTCAACTGTTACCACAGTGTGGCCCTTTTGTACAAGGAATAACCAGTAGAATAAAGCATACGTGTTAGCGTAGCCTGCACCAACAAAACGTAGTCATTTGCTACATAAAACGCCTTGCTGCCGATTTCATGTTCGGGCAACACCACCTAGATTCATGGTTCGGGCCTTTGTCGGGCCCGATCTGCGGTCGGGCCGGGCCGGGCTGGGTAGGTAAAACTTTTCTCGGGTTCGGGCTGGGCCCGGGTTTCGCTTTTCAATGACCGGGCCGGGTTCGGGCGGGTAAACTTCAACGTGTGCCGGGCTCGGGCCGGGCCCGGGCCGAGAGTCACGGCCCGTGCAGTGCTCTAGTCTGGGCTATTACTGCTTCTTACGATATCATCCTCCTTGTCTCGGCCGCTGTACAGTTCTCTGTAGAACTCCTCCGCTACCTCAACTATCCTATCTATATTGGTTGTGACCTTGCCTTCCTTGTCCCTTAATGCATACATCTGATTTTTGCCTATGCACAGTTTTGCCTTCACAGCTTTTAGGCTTCTTCCGCTCCTTACAGCATGCTCAATTCTCTCCATGTTATACCTTCTTATGTCGGCTACCTTACGCCTATTGATTAACTTCGAAAGCTCCGCCAGCGCTATTTAGCCTGTTGCATTTGAGGCTTTCATGGTTTGACATCTCTTAATGAGATTTTTCGTCTCCTTTGACAGCTTGCCAGTGTCCTGTCTAATAAATGTACCCCGACTTGCCCTGCACCCTCCTTAATGATACCAGTCAGATTGTCGTTCATTGCGTCAATGCTAACGTCAGTTTCCTCGGTTAGAGCCTCGTATCTATTCTGAAGCGAAACTATGAATTCCTGTACTTTCCCTCTCAGCGCTAGCTCATTAATTGGCTTCTTGCGTATCAGTTTCTGCCGTTCCTTTCTCAAGTCTAGGTGAATTCGAGACCTTACAATTCTATGGTCACTGCATCGGATCTTGCTAAGTACTTTCACATCCTGTACAATGCCCGGGTGTGCACACAGAATAACGTCTCTTTCATTTTTAGTTTCGCCATTAGGACTCCTCCACGTCCACTTATGGTTAGCCCGTTTTCTGTAGAAGGTATTCAAGATCCGTAAATTATGACGTTCTGCGAGCTCTACTAGTAACTCTCATCTGGCATTTCTCGAGCCGGTGCCAACTTCCTCCACTGCATGGTCTAGAGCCTGCTTCTTGCCTACCTTTGCATTAAAGTTGCCCATCAGTACAGTATACTGTGTCTTTACCTTACTCATTGCTGATTCTACGTCTTCGTAGACGCGTTCAACGAAATGATCATCCTGGCTGGATGTAGGCGCGTAGGCCTGTACCACCTTCATCTTGTACCTCTTATTTAACTTAATTACGATACTTGCCACCCTCTCACTAATTCTATAATATTCCTCTATGTTGCCAGCTATATTTTATGGATAAGGAACCCCACGCCTAGTTCTCTTCTGTCAACTAAGCCCCAAAAGCATAGGACGTGTCCGTTCTTCAGCAGTGTATAAGGCTGTGTCCTCCTAACTTCGCTGAGCCCTATTACATCTTATTGAACACACTCTAATTCGTCGAATAACATAGCTAGACTCGCCTCACTAGATAACGTTCTAGCTTTAAATGTAGCCAAGTTGAGGTTCCAATGGCGGCCTGTCCGAACCCAGAGATAATAGCATGGGCAGTGCACAAAAGCATGTGCTTGCATACAGCCATAAATTATGCGTGGCTGCACCGCTGAATGTTATAAATATAAGGTCAAATAAGGTTCGTGTTTTCATATTTACGAAACCGTGCCACAAAATCAGATAAAATCACAAAGGAACACATGAAGCACAAGCGCCAAATTCCCAAATGAAATTTTATTCACAGGCGCAGATCATAAATATATATGAACAAAACAAAAAGACGGCTACTCATTCACGCACATTTCTTTGCGCTGCAAGATGATTAATTGGAAGCTAATGCATGACTTTTTTTATTATATATGTGCCAAGCTTCGATTAATTATCGAGATGTGTGGTTATGATGCCTTGAATTGCTGCTAGTTTAGATGAAATGAGGTTCACACCCACACTCCTGGCAATGCGCAACAATACGCGATAGGTCATCGTTACGTAAACCTGCATTATGCTCTCTTATTCTGACATTAACACACCGTTGCCGAAAAATTCGTCATGGTCCGGGGTTCGGACCAGGACGAATTTTTCGGCAACTAAGAAGCTTTTCTTTCTGAGAAATCCGTACGGATTTCCTTGTGGCTCCGTGCTACAAACGGGTGGTTGTCTATTTTCTGTTTATTAACCATACCGCCACCTTGCGGGGTTCCGCAGAACTCATTTGCATTACTTCTGTCCATAGGCGGACAGTACGGGGGGGGATGGGGGGGCTCGGGCCCCCCTCCGGGCTGCTTCATGGGGGACAGAGCACCCCCCCCCCCCCTGGCGCTGGCCCACGATTTTTTAAGAGCGTGGCTTAGGATCTCATCCATTGCCAACGGCCTGTTGGTCATCCTGTCTTGAAGCTATTTCACCGGGGACTGTTTATGCCCACTCCATTTTTTAAAATTCGGATCATGGGACTGTGGCAAGTAGGGAGTCTGGCGCCGTGGTCGAATTGAGAACGATGTCGCAGGATGACGACAATTGCGGCATTTGCGCCGCTCTTGTGCAAAATAAGTACGGCAGGTACGCATTAGGAAAATGAAAGTTTTTTAATATATCAGACATTTGTTTATTGTCATAATACTTTCGATAAGTCTTGGCTTGGCTTAATGTGGTACGCTTCCAAGGCAAGCCGCGCATCATCGTTGTTCTTCTGCAAAGACTCATCGTCTCACGGTATATATATATATATATATATATATATATATATATATATATATATATATATATATATATATATATATATATATATATATATATATATATATAGCGAGAGAGAGAGAGAATGTGGAAAACGAATCGGGCGCCCCGCCCCCTCCGGGAATATGAAAACTCTCCGCCTATGCTTCTGTCCATGTGCTTCGAGTTGTCGATGGATTCGCCCTCGCGTGGCCAATTGTTAGCTTCCTGGTTAGCTCAATTGGTAGAGCGACCGCCCCGGTTAGGCGTTGGTCCCGGGTTCGAACCCCGGACGAGGACGAATTTTTCGGCAACTAAGAAGCTTTTCTTTCTGAGAAATCCGTACGGATTTTCTTGTGTCTCCGTGCTACAAACGGGTGGTTGTCTATTTTCCCTTTATTAACCATACCGCCACCTTGCGGGATTCCGCAGAACTCATTTGCATTAAACAAAATCTATTGACAATGTAAATATAAATGTTTACAAATATTTTGTTACTTTTCATTTAATTGTATATTATTGATTCTATATAAACGAAAGTAAAAAAAGCGCGTGTTCTTTTTTGTTTAGTTGTATTCGATAGATTGTCGGTAAACAAAAATAAAAAAGTCCATTTTTTTTAATTTTTAGTCTATATATCATCCATAGACAAAAGACAATTTGGTATTTTCTTATTAATCTCACTATCGATTACCTATGAACAAAAATGAATAAGTCGTTTAATTTTATTAAACGCCTTAAAGCTTGGTGTATAGCTTTCTGTATAGAAGGCCTATAAGCAAAATTCGATAAGTTTTTGGTCTATTGGTCTAACCCCAGGCTCTTCATGAAGAATATTTCAACTTGTCTGTTTTGTTTTTAATACCTAATATATAGACTGTGTAAGACCAAAGTTAAGATGGGTCTATTTCATTATCGTGTCAAGTGTAGAGTTTTTCACTGATATTTACCAGACATGTGTGTATTTTGCGCAACTTTTCTACCTTTTTGTTGAGCTACTGCTAAGCACCCCTTACTCAAAGCCCCATCGGGACCTGTACGCTAGATGTCAAACTAACTGAGGGGGGATAACTTAATTTACTGAACCACCATACCTCATGTTGGGCGCGGAAGTGCGATTTGAAAGTTCACGAGAAGTGCGCATGGTGCGCGCGTCGTTTTGTCTCATCATTATGTGCCACTGAACCCTTATTTAAACTTCTGAGTAAATGATTGTGCGCATATATACATGCGTGGGCATAGGCCTGCCCATGGAGGGTGGCCACCCCTTCTAATCACTTAAGAGGGTGGGGGGCGAAGTCTGCCTCATATCTTCACTCAGTCGTTGCTGTTGGGTCCTTGTTTCAAGAGCAGGGTCAGGGCCACACAGCGTTGGACGATAGTGGCGGCCGAAGGCCCCTGATCTTGCATTCCAAGAACTGTTTACTTCTCATTTTTACTCCTGGAAAGCCAGGAACCAAAGGCAGGCCATCGTGAGAAACACTTCATCGGTTCATTTTATTGCGATAGCAATAATATGGACACTCTCAACGGATTTGCGCAGTCGCCACCGCCGTCATGTCCCATATATATATATATATATATATATATATATATATATATATATATATATCAAAAGCAACAAAGAAAAGTTTTTCAAAAGAAAAAAAATTACACCATCTCCCGCTAAAGGGAACCATGTGTAGATGTGAAGCAGCGGGCGCTAACGCTTACACTGGCGGTGGCGTTGACGCTGGCACTCATCGCAGCGTTGCGCAGGAGAGAAAACTGGGGATGCGCAAAGCACGCAGTGATGGACCGGTGTTTCCTACTGGAACATGCCAATCGCTGCTAATGGGCAATGAGAGACAGAAGACTCCGACTGGACAGAGACCCGCACTCCGCTTTTAGTTAACGCGCACGCTGCGAATTTTTATTGTTCAACAACGCACAGGGAGAAATCTCTCACCGGCACCACCTTGGAGGTCAAGATCCATCGCCATTATACGGGGTGGCCAGTGAACGGTTGTGCAGCGCGAGCAGTCGGTTTTTTCAACCAAGGAACTCGCTAGCAGACGCTGCCTGCGTCGGCGTCGCGAGGCGAGAGAGGGGGAGCGTAGGAGAGGAGAGAGAGAAGGGGTGACACGCATGCGCAGTGGGGAGGTGAACGCCGTGGGCAGGGATGCGTAGAGGAGAGAGTGGGGGAGCGTAGGAGAGGAGAGAGAGGGGGGACGCGCATGCGCAGTGGGGAGTGTAGACGCCGCGGGCAGGGATGCCTAGAGGAGAGAGGGGGAGTGTAAGAGGGGAGAGAGGAGGGGAGGCGCATGCGCAGTGAGGGTGTGGCTGCCGCGGGGAGGGATGCCTAGAGGAGAGAGAGGGGGAGAGGAGGTTTTTTATTTTTATTTTTTTTTAGAGGGGTTTGCGCATGCGCAGTAAGGGTGGGCACGCGGCACACCACCACCACCACCACCGGATTAAGCTTCGCCATAAGATGCTTCACACCTAAAAATCCCAAGTTCCCGACCGGGAACTCGAAACAGTGATTCCTAGCTGCTCAGCGCGCCGCCTTGAACAATTCTACCGCGCGCCATGCATACGCCGGCATAATACCATGCAGTGTATTATTTTTTCCCCGGTTCCAAATTGTGTGCTCGCGTCGTTTACTTTATTGTGTAACATAATGTGAAAATGTTCAGTGTGCTATAGTAATATGTTACCCAGTCCTGCTTATGACTTCATTCTGAAGCCACCTTAAATCATGCAAATAAATAAATAAAATAAATAAATAACTAAATAATGGCGAGTTATTTATATACACCATTTACCGCTGGCGGTACGCCTCTCCCGGAGGAGCTTTGAAGTATTCTCTATTAAGCAACACTCTACATTTTCTTTAAATGAGAAAAGTGCCCTTGAGACGCTATAGTGTACTAGAATGGTACTTCTTTTTAGGTGGCCACTCAGATGCACTTCGGCAAAGTGCTACGAAACTTACGCTTCTTGTTAACATTAAGGGTTGTATTTTAAGTCGAAAACCTCAGATGCATTATCAAACATCTGTGTCGGCGTCAATAGGAACGATGCAAACAGATGAGAAATTACGGGTTGATTACGTCATCACTTGACGTCACCTTGCCGCCATTTATTGCCAAAATGTGTGACATTATTATGACCTCGTAATGACATTACCTAATATAATGTCACATGGTGACGTCATAACAGGAAATCGAGGCATATTCAATGATGTGCCTGTGCAAAATCAGGTGACGCCAGAAAGCTTACTGTACTTCCGATCTGGAGGCAATGTGAAGACACGTTATGTGCAGAAAGCTTTCGGGGGTTCGGGGAAAGCATCGGTACCTCGACTGAGAAGCAAAAGAGGACGGCTAATAGTTAAGAAGAAGTCTAACAACACAATCAGTGTTAGTGCCGCTCTGAGGCCCCCCAATTCTTGCATTAGGGTCACTTTACAATTTTTTTTAAATTCTTGTTTACTGCCTTAGCACTCTTTGCACGTACAGAACAGGTTAGTGCGCTACGTGTTCTATGGTACGAGGTTGCCCTCTCTAAATAATGGCTTGCAGAAGGTGCATATACCCAAGGCACTAGCATAGTAAGGCACACGGAGAAGTTATGCAGCAGTTTACGTGTTTGATGAATGCCCTTTCGCATTTATTTAGACAATTTAAGTCGTTTAAATTCTTCCGGCCACATTGTTTTCACCCTTTCGGTAACGTTGAAGCAATGCATCTGACATCTTTTTTCTTCTTGAAAATTGTTGCAGCCACCCGGTTCACCCCAATGCTCGACGCACTTCTGTTTCGTTTTATCGTAGTACCAATTAGACTCCGGGGAACGGTGACGTCCGCCTTCGACTGGCTCACGGCAAAGGCATGCTGAAAGTAATGAAATCAAATAATATTACCATTATCAAACAAGAGGAAATTATGTCGCTTCTTAACGTCCGCAGTTGCTTATGCCACTTCCTCAAGAGAAGGAAGAGTACGAGTAATCAATAAGCACATTAATCAAAAAATATTTTTAACTTATTAAATTGGTTTTTAATGTTTTACGCACAAGCTTGATGACCAACAATTCAAACATGACGGAACCGGAGGATCTCATATTTGCATGAATGCGTGAATACTTTATGCTTTCATAAACGATCAGAAAACTTGAACAGGAGAGGTTCAACTACATGCGAGATTAAAGGGGCACTTTACCATCTTCCGACCACCTCAATGGAAAAGTGACGACTTTCCGCCACGGTGGATCAGTGGTTACGGTACTCGGCTGCTGACCCGAAGGTCGCGGGTTCGGTCGGCGCCGCGGCGTTCGAATTTCAGGGGAGGCGTGATGTTGGAGGCTCGTGTACTGTGCGATGTGAGCGCGCGTTCAAGAACACCTCACAGTCGACATTTCCGAAACCTTGCACTACGGCGTCCCTCATAATTATATCGTGGTTTTGGAACGTAAAACCCCAGATAAGGGCCGACTACCATCAAATGTCTTACATTCGTGGAAACAGAATGAAAATATGCTTACGCCGCATTTCATGCTAATTTTCATGCTGTGGCCTTTCCGAGTGAGAGAGAGAAATAGATAAAGGAAAATACAGGGAGGTTAACCTGGTAGAAGAACCGGTTTGCTACCCTGTACAGGGGCGGGGAAAGAGCGATCGGAAAGAGGATAGAGAGAATTGCGAAGCGCAGATATGGTGGCAAACGGTGAGCACCAGCGTTGAAGACCTAGATGGAAAATTGCAACGCATTGACGTTTGCTCCACAATATACTAAATGAATGAGGCAGGACCATAGGCCGATAAACTCATGAGTCGACTACCCTCAGACTCAGATCGAGCCGTGAGTCTGAGTCTGAGTGAGTTGGGTTGAGGAAAGCATCGGTGAGTGTGAGCCTGAGTGAGCCCTAAGCACGAGGTATATTTCATGAGCGAGTCTGAGTGAGCTCCGCATTGTTTCGCCGATCTGTCGTCCTATCTACTTAGCTTAAGTATTATATCAGCCTTATGTCGACTCGGCTCACATGTCAGCGCAGTGGCGTTCATACGCCAGCTCAAATTAATTGAAAAAAATTCGTGAGTTACGGAGGGGGGAGGAGGTTTGACGCTTACCCCATTCTCTTTCAAATGAAGGCCTTCATAAAAAACATTTCGTGTGAGTCATCGATTTCAATAAAAATGTCCTTAGTGGATTACAACCACTCATAACTCGTATTTAAAGATACGAGATCAAAATCGCAAAGTAAAGCACTGATTATGCGAGATATTGGTGTTAAAAAGCATTGACACCTTGGGCGGAGCACCTAATAGTACGCTAATGGACTCATGACTCGACTGACTCAGGGCTAAGATAGCGCCGTGAGTCTTAGTCTGAGTGAGTCCAAGTAACATTTTGGTGAGATTGAGTATGAGTGAGTCCGATTGAGAAAATTTTTAGTGAGCCTGAGTGCGAGTAAGTCCGGTTGAGGAAAACATTGGTGAGTGTGAGTCCGCGTGAGCCCTAAGGGTGAGGTATGTTTCATGAGTGTGTCTGAGTGAGCTCTAAATTTTTTGCCAACCTATGGGCAGGACACACGACGCAATAAAGATGTGGTGTCCGCCAGAAAGCAGCTGACACCACATCTTCAGCCACGCCCGAGGTTTTAGGGCTACGAGATATTTCCGCTGCAATGTTCGCTCACTTGTGCTAAGATTTGTGGCGGCAGCTGTACACCTAATGCAACAATTTTGACTAGTACAAGGCTAGTACGCATCACATGCAGATATACTGCTTCAAAATCTTAAACGCCCATCAAATCCATACTGCCACGCGCATTTCTTATTTTCACTTTGCTCTATTCGGTTTTCGCCCTCAAAGGCTGTCGGCAATGCTCAGCGCAAACCGCGCCTCATTGTTCTAGAAGCTTCGCGATCATTGTAGATCGTTTTGTTAAGATTGCGCGCAAGACGCGAACACTCGAGCTTATTCCAGAGCTTCCACGACAACCAGTGATAAGACTGGAATATTCTATGACACGCGTATAAATTCCGACGCGCTTCACCGCTTGTCAGTTGATCGACGGCCGAAGCTCTGTTCGCCGCTATCAGTGCATACCGTGTGTATTGCTGTAATCTGACTTTACGTTTCACGGCCACAAGTTCGGCCAAATAAAGAGCTTCTTCTTTAACACGCTGACTCCTGTCGTCGTCCACGTCACAACTACGTGACAATATAAACGATTTCATGCGCAGTCGCATCCAAAAAGAAAATGTTACGGCACTTGTAATGCACTTGCACATATTTTGCAAGCTGCTTCACAGAAAGTAGGGCTTCCGGTATTCCAAAACACACAGCCAAAGCACATGACGACCAAATGAACGCTATTCGCTGGGTTTTAGGGCGACTTGCAAACGCTTCAAGAACTTGCGAGTAACCTTTTCATCAAATCGTTAAACCTGTGCTCTAGAATGGCATTGTTGGCAGTGTTGAATACATTACTTCTGGCATTTTGTTGGAAAGTCTACTCTATATAAACAAGGTTACGCTGCTCTCGTGTGTATTGCGCAATCAGAACATGCAAAATATATATTGCGATTGCAAATCTTTCTGATTGAGAACTCACCTAGAGGATAAATACAGTGTCCATCTTCCATATTGCATTCTGCAGTAGAAATAAATAATGCGAATCGGGTTTATTTAAATACATTGGAAGCCGTAAGCAAGATCACGCAAGGTCGCCACATTTCGCAAAGGTTTATTCAATTTTGTAGATCAACACTTGAATATTGACTGCTTAGTGAAGAAATCTGGCAAAAAGATTCAGCAGTACGTCAACAGACCACGCCTTTTATGACAGAAATGTCATTACAATAATATTATCTAGTATATTGATCATTGAAAATAATAAGAAACTGCGTGCCTCATCCGTCTTTTTGTTAGGAATTAGCAGTCATTTGGATGACTAACCTTCATTTGGAACTATCAGAGCGTGTAGCCTACATGACCAAAACAAAGTTTGAATCACTGCCCGTGCAAGCAGCTCCACAGCCGCGCGCTGGGTGCAGAGACGCGGGCTAAGTGGCGCAGCTGTCCGTGTTGTAGTAGATGAGTTCTGAAAGAGCAAAATCTACTCGAGCGCCGCTGAACCACTCTCCGCTGCTGCTCTGTCAGCCGCTCCTCAGTTTATTTTAGCCTGGACGTTTGCCATTGAGCGAATGCATGCCGGCTTCAATGGCTCTGCAAGAAAAATTTCGCTTGTTCACAGCCACTGATGTCGTCCTCCCTATCCCTAGGCAGAGAGGAGTAATAACCTGTGGGTAGAGGTGTAGCCAAAATGTTATATTTGATGAGTGCCTGTGCCCTATCCATAAGTACGCTTGTCACTATGTGTGTGCGCATATACATTGAACCGGGGAAGACGCAGCACTGCGTAATTCCACGCGTTCATGCATTTGTTGGTTACAGTGCTCGGCTGCTGGCCCGAAAGACGAGGCATGCGATGACAACGTACGAAAGCATACAACAGCCCGGACCCCTAAAGTGCTCCGCACGTAAAGAAAAAAAATCGAGAACATTCCGCATTTACAGGTGTCATTTTGTAGCTTTTGTAGCTGTGAAGCCTGAAACTTCAGGACTTAAAAAAGGTGGGGTATTGGCCTAGTTGTTTTGAATATTCGTTCACTTGCGCTACTGTCACGAGGTGCAGAGCAGCCAAAGACAACAGCTCGGCGTGGTTTTGTTCACCCGCTCACCCAGGTTTAATTTAATTTTTTGCAAGCCTTTCTCCGTTTACACCTTCCTTCTCGTCGATTGTAAACCCACTTTATAGTTCGCGCTTGTGGTGTCGTCCTCGTTTCATGCGACTATTTTGACCGTGTAAATGTAGAGCAATTCAACGACCACTCAGCATTTCAGTAAACCGATTAGGTTAAAAGTCATTACCGCGATGATCCTTCGACCTTGTTTGTCTTTCCATCGAAATGCCTATTCCTGAATATTTTTATGTGAACTTATACGTTAACTTATTGTAATTCTTGAACTATCACCAGGCATATTCAAAACGATGGGTTCTTCGGTAGCTTTCACTCCGCATTCTGCATCATGGTGTGATTATAAGGGACGCCCAATTTTTCACCGGAAAAATAAATACAAGCAGTAAACAAAGGAAACAGTAAAATAACTCACACAAAGTGAGATATACACAAAATGAATGTGGCAGAAAAATTATTCACGAACTCTTAATGCGACTTGGAAGCCAATACTCCTAAGGAAGTATACACTGCAATGTTGTCTGTTGTCAATTTAAGTCCAATGATCAAAGTGATCATCGTGTTTCGCACAACTTGTTGTTTTCAAATGCGTATAAATAACCTAGCTGTAACCGTGCCAAATTGAGGAATTAGGTAACTACATATAGTATTTCTGGTAAAAACAAATAAACAAGCTTCAGTCGAAATTCCACCAGTAATTTTTGTAACGCTTCAGCGTATCTGCCAACCTAAGTACATTTTTTTAACGAAACTGACCGTTTGTTCCGTCGTTTGCTAGCTTCTAGGTAGCATAAGTAACGCTGTAATCGTATGGCAGCAAGATATATTAAAATAGTATTTTTGCAATTATATTGAACTTATGCATTTCTTAAATATCATATCACATTTAACTCACAATTGAATTGCACATCATATTTAGGCCATGACAGACTCCATCTATTTTCATCAAGAACATACACAAATTCCAAAACCATACTCACTCGACACCGTGTAACCTTTTCGAAGCGCTTGGGCTGGAAGATTAATGGATGCTATGTATAATATGTATAATTTCTGGTGTTTAGTATTAACACTTTCGGTAGATTAAGCGTTAGTGTGACTTTTAAACTTTTAGCGATGCGTACCGGCCGCTAATATAGTGTTACTATGGGTGAACACAGTAAACGGAGAGCTCACGCATGCATGGAGAAAGCACTCAACAATAATTTTTAATGTTAGAAACATCGTCATTCCTGACAAGGAATGACGATTAATTTAATCGTCATTAACTTAAAGGCAACGATAAAGAGCTACACAAATTTAGCCTAAACGTAAGGCATTAATTGAGCGTACCACCAGAATAATATAAAATGTAATAAAAACAACACTTTGTAAATTCCAAAGTGTGTTCGGCGAACCCCTGTGCCCATTGAGACGGGGTCGGTTAGAATGGAATGCGATGCGCGCGTCGCCCTTTTGCATGATTGGACACGCTGGGCACAGCGACGCTGCGCGAGCAATGCGCGAGCGCTGTAGAGTCCGACGCGAGGTGCGACAGACGCGACCGGCGTTCGTTTGCGCGCCCCGGCGGCCACCTGGCACCGTGCCAGGGCACGGACGGACGGACGTGAGCATGAGACATTAAAGGCTTTCGCCTTAATAACATGCACCCTTACTTTGCGCCAGTGAAAGTGCTTGATGCTGATTTAACTGGGGCGAAAATCACTGTATCGGCCATGCAATTCTCCTAATTTATATACGGGTGTCCCAGCTATCTTTAGTCACGGGTTAAAAAATACAGTGTTAACGGCAGGCGAGTAAAACGAGTTGCATATTGCTGACAGCCACCTTGTGCACTGCAGACAATTTTTTCAGATAATAATTGGTAAATTAGGATAATTTCACTGAATTACTCAATATTTAGGCAAGAAGTGGGACTTGCAAAGTTCGAGAGCGTCTTCAGAAACCACCATTGCATTATTTGCGATAAAGGTCTCAGGTGTACCATTTTTTCCAGGCTGCAAAGAAAAGCTGCGAAATACAAACTAAACTACGTGACTAGCGCATTTGCGCGCCGCAGACGTGCTCACATTTAAAGAATGTAATGAACCCAGACGGCTGTAAAACGTATGTATGAGTGATATACGTTTTAATAAAGTATTTCTACACGCGGCGTATATCTGTGCTGTGCATATGCTAGGTGTTTTGCGCAGAGATTTCGGAAGACCAGGAGGACAAAGGAGGTACACACACTGGCGCTAACTCCACATAACCTCAACAATAGTGGCCTGATTGTATGTATAGTGCTGTTGACAAATTGCCACATGTATAACAATACTTAACAAAATTATTGATACAGGAGATTCATAATGCCTGGTTCTCCAGCAGCACTTGGCGCGTCCGCCTTTTTTTTGTTGTTGTTGTTGTTGGGCGCAATCGCGGAATGGTCTCCTAGCGGCTCCATAAATGGAGGTCACGGAGAGGCTGAGCAGCTGTCGTTGGCGGAGCTTTGGGACCAAGCATATGCGGCCGTTTCTTTCGTCATTCAGCACGGAATGGTGAGGAGACCTCACTGTGCTCATACCCTCATTCGGACGGCAGTTGCAAGTGGCGTTACGTTTCTCAAAGACGAGCTGCTCTTCTCTAAAGGCGTGCGCTGCCAATCTGAGGTAGGCGTTCAAGAAAACTTTTCATTTCAGAGGAGTTCAGATTCTCATGCTTCCAAGATAACCAAGTTGCATTCAGACGCAGTTTTCCGTTCATGTTAGTGGAGCGGAGACAGCCTTCCCCGCATGTCTGGTTTTAGGCTTGGCACCGCTAGTGCCT
>JALIZH010021600.1:0-103068 GCA_030522465.1 Rhipicephalus appendiculatus
TTCGCATTCTAGGGCTTGATGATACACCCACTACGGTGTATCAGCCTCAGTGTGGGTTTCAGTACTCGGAGATTTAAAATGCCACGTGCGGGAAGCCCAAGAGTATGATTTACCGCTGTTGGAAAGAAGGTACTTAGCACAGACTGTGTTTTGCGGCCGTGCTTGGTACATATCTCATGTCGTACAGCCCCCATTACGAATAACTAAGTCTTTGCAATCCCTGCTTGGCTCATTTTTCTGGTCAGGTGGAACGGAGCTGGTTTGCCGAGCAGCGCTTGGGCAACCACGCAGCTGCGGTGGATTCGCATTCCCATCCGTGTCTGTTCGCTGCCGGCTGCTTGCCCTGCGATTCATGCTTCGCCTGTTACACGGTGACCAGTGTCCCGCTCGCGATCTCGCCTGCTACTTCTTAGGCACTAAGGTACGCTATTTGCTACCGGAAGCACAACTTAATTCCGCGCCACATGCTCTTGACGTACCTGCATTTTACTCCACGGCTGTAGCGTTCTATCGCCACGCACAGCTGGTTTGTCCTGATCTAGACATTCTAGAAAACCGTATTGTAGATACAACGGCGGCCCTGCTGCTCCCTTTGGTGCCTCCAGCCCGTCTAGTACGATCGAGACGTGTCTCGTGGAGCGCGATAACGGCATCCTTTTTGCCTGGCCATCTCCGTGACTTCATGTGGCGTCTAGGATGGAGAGTACTCCCAACACGGGACAGGCTGGAGAGGTGGGACTGAAAGTTGGGCTAGTTGGTGATACATTGTGGGAAAAAAAAAACAGCGCGCAGACGGATGGGACGAAGAACCAGCGAATCTATGACTGAGTTTCTTTGGGCGACTGCCAGGCCACGGGTACCAAAACGCAACGGGAGAACAAGTCCTGCGGGCAAGGTCTTAAAAAAAAAAAAAAAAAAAAAAAAAAAAAAAAAAAAAAAAAAAAAAAAAACAGCGCTTGTTCTGTGTTACCTTTTCTTCGTCCCATCCGTCTGCGCGCTGTTTTTTTCCCACAATGGCGAGGTGGGGCATGATACCATCTTCCACTTGTCCTAACTGTCCTCTGCAGGAGACTAACCAGCACGTGCTGCAGCAATGTGTCATTGCAAAAGTATTTTGGAAAGCCGTTAACACTGGTTTCCGTGGCCTTGGTGTTAACCGCTTTGTCACATCAGGTCGTTGCTCGCGTGGTCGCTTTGCACGCCTTCTAATTGCCGCGGGAGCTTTTTGTTTATGGCGTAACAGGTGCGAGGCTGTTGCAGCAGGTCATCGCCGTCGTGCTCTCTTTCCGATTCTAGAACGTTTATACTGCGAACTCCTATCGTTTCTGTCGGAGGAATTGTTCTTCCTTGGGGAGGAGGAATTTCTGCGGCAGTGGTCGTGCCGCTTCCTGTCGATTGCAGATGGACGTGTGCAGCTAAGTTTTCCATCTGGCCTGGCTTCTTGTAGCCAGGGTCATGAGACAGCAACTCATCAGTGCATATAATCCAGATGTGTTTAATATTTCTGTGTGTGTGCGTGTGTGTCCCCGTACGGGTGTAGGTTCTTGTATATGTGCACTTCGTGCTAACACTGTAAATTATGTAAATTACACGCGCCATTACATCAATTGTACATATTCGCTGACATTTTTCACCAAGCCTTGTATATACTGTATATACATCGTCATGCACTTTGTGTATATTGTGATAAGTATGTGTATGTTAGTGCTTAGCAGCATATCTTAGCGACACCCTATGGACTTGGACGCTTTTGTTAAAAGGTGTCATGTACATTGTACTTAGTCATTTGTGTATGTTACTGTCCTTGTCGTATAGACACTGTTTCCGTGTGCTCGTAGTGTCCCATGATTGAATAAATTTTTTCTAAACACAAGTGTTCGTGAAGTCCTACGATGGAATGGCCTTTCTCTAAACAAAGAAATGAATCTCACGTGTACACGGTGAGTGTCAGCTTCCATTCCTCTCATCAGGCCCGTAGCCAGAAATTTTTAGATGTGAAGCATCTTAGAGCGGGGTTCAATCCGGTGGTGGCGGCGTGACCACCCTTACTGCGCATGCGCAAACCCTTTAAAAAAATAAAAAAACCTCCTCTCCCCCTCTCTCTCCTCTAGGCATCCCTCGCCGCGACGACCACACCCTCACTGCGTATGCGCGTCCCCTCTTCTCTCCCCTCCTACGCTCCCCCCTCTCTCCTCTTGGCATCCCTCCCCGCGGCGTCCACACTCCCGTCTGCGCATGCGCGTCCCCCCCCCTCTCTCTCCTCTCCTACGCTCCCCCCCCCCCCTCTCTCGCCTCGCGACGCCGACGCAGGCAGCGTCTGCTAGCGAGTTTCTTGGTTGGAAAAACCGACTGCTCGCGCTGCACAATTCGTACACTGGCCACCCCATATATATTGCACTGGATCTTGACCTCCAAGGTGGTGCCGGCGGGAGATTTCTCCTGTGCGTTGTTGAACAGTAAAAATTCGCAGCGTGCGCGTTAACTAAAAGAGGACTGCGGGTCTCTGTGTCCAGTCGGAGTCTTCTGTCTCTCAATGCCCATTAGCAGCGATTGGCATGTTCCAGTAGGAAACACCGGTCCATCACTGCGTGCTTTGCGCCTCCCCAGTTTTCTCTCCTGCGCAACGCCGCGATGAGCGCCAGCGTCAACGCCGCCGCCAGTGTAAGCGTTAGCGCCCGCTGCTTCGCATCTACACATGGTTCCCTTTAGCGGGAAATGGTGTAATTTTTTTGTCGGGGACCTTAAAAATCACCTATTTTCATTATTTATTCTCAGTAAAACACCCCCCTGCATCCGAATTTCGGAGGGGGGGGGGCTTGCCCCTCCCCCCCCCCCTTTCTGGCTACGGGCCTGCCTCCCATAGTCGTCTCTGTTGAATTGCGGGGGCATTGCGTAGCTCATTGTGCGAACCGCTTTCACATCAAAGTCTTGGAAGGAAAGCGGAACGTAAATTACGCCATGCATTCGAAGGCGTGCAAGTGGTTGTTCGCGAAGCGATGGTTCGAATACCGAACGTTAGGCAGGCAATTAACTATAGATGGCACCCGTTTTCCCAAAAGTGTCATTGACAGAGCGAGCGAAATGCAGTTTGTGTATTTGAATTGGCTTGCGATTAACCAGTCACCGGCTTATACATTAATAACTGTCGATGCGGCCCTGTTTTTCGATCAATCTGCATTCGTTTTATGGCGCTTTAAAAAAATATAAACATAATTTGCGCTAATGCCTCATGCAAGAACAAACATATAACAGCAAACAAGACGGAAATGCACATGGTGATGGAGACTTGAAGCGATAAATTATCGTCGAAAAAAGAGTGTTGCTGGAACTGTGCAATAAATGGAATGCTGGCACTTACTGCGTCCATGTTTTGGACCATTAGCGCAAATAAACAACGCAGGAAGACTTGGAAAAGCAGAAGGGCGCGGCTCTATGGCGTTCGCGTGTTTTCCAAAGTCATGTGTCGTTTTAATGCGACTCACCTCGAAGTATGGAGTGCCAACAAGACCATAAATCTGTTTCGTTGATACTTGTTGATTGAAACACAGCAGTATTAAAGAAGAAATAAAAATACGCAAAAAACGTGAGGTTCAACAAAATATGCAAGAGAAGCCCTTGTGGAGAGCCACGAATAATAAGTTGAACATTTCGCTTTTTGAACCACATGCTCTTTTCTTCCGACCGAAGGTATGTCAGCAGGCTGATATGTTCGATTTGGCACAGCCGCAGTTGAAGGCTTGTTTCAGTGAAAACTGATACTTGTAACTCTTACAACAAGAATCCTTGCCCTTTCTATCAATGTGGTCGGGGCCGAGGAATGATTGTGCACAAGGAAAATGAACTTGGCAGGAAACCCACCGTCAACATGCGTGGCCCCACAATTACTACACCAGAACAGCTGCTCTGACGCTGCAGATGTCGCTGCTCTCGCGAACTCCATTGCTTCGCATGTATGAAGCTGTCCGCATTGGAATTAAGGGAGCGGAAAGGCTGACCTGAATTAATTTTTCTGATAAGTGCGGCAAGTTGGGCAGGTTGGGAAGATGCATGACTTCGAATGGGTACCGCATAAGACACTGATAGACAGTGCAAGCGCAAACGTCAAACCAAGGTTATTTCGGAACACACAATAATATATACTGTCACAAAAAGAAGGATCTCATGCATCACGTTCATATCGCGACAGTACCAAAAATCCTTTAAACACTCAAGATACATTATTGATGCTACTGAGCCCTGAATACCGCATGCGTTGACAGAAATGACAACCCCCCCCCCCCCCAAAAAAAAAAAAAGAAAAAGAAAAGTTAGCGCTTGTGCTGTCTACGTCTCCATCTTTTGCATTCTTGTCTTATGCGCTACCCATTCGAAGTCATTGATATTTCGACTTGTAAGGGAAAGAAGGAAGGAAGAGAAAAAAGCAAGGAAAGGCAGGAAGGTCAACCAGGCGCGCGTCCGGTTTGCTATCCTACACTGGGGGAAGGGGAACGAGGGATTAAAAGATAGGGAGACAGAAAGAAACACTGCTGCGTTCCATAGTACTGAGCGCAGGATCTCGGGCGAATCACGTTGAACTGGAGGTAGACGAGTAATGGTGCCTACTCCCCACTGTGAACGACCTGTGGAGTAAATGCAGGTCCATGTGCTGCTTACAAAAGAATAAAATTTACAAGTCGAAGGCTTGCAAGTACTGGTCTATGTCGAGTACTTGCAAGCCTTCGACTTATAAATTTTATTCTTTTGTAAGCAGTATATGAACCTGCGTTTACTCCACAGGTCGTTCACAGTGGGGAACCTGAGTTGTCATCGTCTCTTTTTTCTCTATTTTGCTTATGTTTTGGCAGCACAATGGCAACATCGATATCATCTACGTTTATTGTTTACTGCATATGTGACAAAACGGCGTCCTTCTTCATCCAGTAAGGCAAGAGGAAAAAGAAAAAGCGCAAATTGTGACTGCTATGCAAGCTCAGTGTTTTATATCAGGTACACCAAACTTTGTACGCGTGTTGCGTAAAATCAAACTCTTGTCGCGCTTCGCTTAGAGCGCACGCAACGTATCGTGCACTGCGTAGGCAACTTCTGCGTACGCCCAAAGAAAAGTGTCTAATGAGAGCGCGCGTTGCGTCTCCCGCTAGCCCAGTTGTGGACAAGCACGCGAAACGCTACGCTACAACAAGTGTAGCAAAGAGGCAACGCTGCTTCAACGCTGCAACCCCAAGCCTCGGCATGGCTCATAGCATCCATCCATACCAAAAAAATTCCCCATCTCCCGCTAAAGGGAACCATGTGTGGATGCGAAGCAGCGGGGGAGATAATTAGCTTGAGCGGGAGGAACTTCGCCGCTCTCATTTCACGGCAGTGGTCCGGGCGCTCATCGCGGCGCTGCGCAGGAGAGAGAATGAGGCGCGCTCCGTCATTTTCATACCGCGGAACTACCGTGGCGCCCCCAGCGGAGTATGCAGCTGTCACACCACCTGTCGTTCGCGTCGCTCCGTAGAGGATTCCTAGAGGAAAGGACGCGGGGGACCGTAGGAGAGGGGACGTGCATGCGCTGTGGGGGTGTGGGACGCGTGAGCCGCTCCGTAGAGTAGATGATTCCAAGAGGAGAGAGGGGGAGAGGACGCGCATGCGCTGTAGGGATGTGGGACGCCGGAGCCGCTCCGTAGAGTAGAGTATTCCTAGAGGAGAGAGGACACGCATGCGCCGCTCCGTAGAGTGGATGATTCCTAGAGTAGAGGAAGGGGGTGAGCGTAGGAGAGCACAGGGGGAGGGGACGCGCATGCGCTGTGGGGGTGTGGGACGCGGGGGCCGCTCCGTAGAGTAGACGACTCCTATAGGAGAGAAAGGGGGGTGAGCGTAGGAGAGAGAGGGGGGAGGGCACGCGCATGCGCTGTGGTGGTGTGGGACGCGGGAAGGAGGGACGGACTAAGCCCCCTCCAAACACATGCAAGCAATATTAAGGAATGGGGTCAACCTGGGCGACAGACACCACCTGCCTAGCCATTGCTAAGCAGCCTCTCTGTGCTCTCGGCCATGACTCAAGGAATGGGGTCAACCTGGGCGACAAATACCACCTGCCTAGCCATTGCTAAACAGCCTCTCTGTGCTCTCGGCCATGACTTGATGACTGTGTTAGCGTTGACGGCCTTCATATTACTACAGTGTTCTGGTTCGCATAATGGGTACTTCCCTACTTCATGAAAGTGGCCGGACGCGGGACGGGGGGACGGGGGACGCGGGACGCCGGACGGACAGAGCCCTGAGCATAAGATGCTTCGCATCTAAAAAAAAAATTACACCATCTCCTACTAAAGGGAACCATGAAGGGATGCGAAGCAGCATTGGGGGGTGCACACCAAGTTTCCGTTTACGTTCACTCGGCCGTCGAAGCCAAGCGTCGGCGTCGAGCTACTGCTTCCGCCGCAGAGAGACAACGCGAGTCTGCGGCGAGGGTAGCGAGGCTTTCGAGACAACTGCAGCGACCGGGAACCGACGGAGCGACCGCACGATTCAAGCGAGACTTCCTCGACCGAGCGCACGCGCTTATATGAAATGCGGGAGGGAGAGGAGGGAGTGGGTTTACAGGCTGCAGCGTGGGGGGGAGGAGAGGAGAGAAGGAGACCGAACGCCTGCGTAGAAACGCCCGCGTAAAGGATGAGAGTGCGCGGCCGCAGCGCGGGGGAGGAGATGAGAAGGCGACCGAACACCTGCGTAAAGGAGGAGAGTGGGAGAGAGAGTAGGCGCATGCGCAGTAAGGGTGGTCAGGACGCACACCACCACCGGATTGAGCTCGACTCTAAGATGCTTCGCACCTAAAATAGCTCTGCAACGCGTCTGCCTCCCCTGGCTATAACTCCGTGTTCGCTACTTACGCTCGCCTCCCGAAAAATCGCGGCCGGCCAAAAGGGAAGGCAGAACGCGCGTTGCATTTCCTTGTAATCGGGCAGTGGTATTGAAGTTTGGCGTACAATCAGTCACGCTCTTCTGGCTGTGACACGGCTTTCTCTGGTTCCGCTCTCACCGTCAACTACTACAGCTAGCACAGGCATCTAAGACCACAAGGGTATGTTTAATCATGAATCATGGACGTCAGTCGCCGCGATGGAGATGCATCACCAGGCGTCAATGTGGATGCATCCACGTTAAACGGTGCTTTAGCTGTCAAACACCAACAGATGTGCAAGCTCTCTTACATCAATGTACAGCAAACATTAAACTATACTTCTTTAAGGACACGTTTTACTTTCGTGTTATACCGATTGCTATGACGGAGGAATCAACCATCTTTTTTTTGCTTATTTCTTGTATGGTACTGCTGTGCTTCACTCAACAAGCTGAATAAACCAGATTGGTGGGCTAGTTGTTACTGCATGCCTCTAACTTGCGGTGCAGTTCCACACAATGCACTGAATTTCACTGCCTCTCTCTTTTCCTTCTTCCTCCTCTCTCTCATCTTTCTATTCCCCTTCCCTAATCCCCCAGTGTAGGGTAGCCAACCGGAAGTCTTTCTGGTTAACCTCCCTGCCTTTCTCCCTTTCTGTTTGCTTCCTTCCTTCGATGTTGACCGCACTGAAACGACATAGGACTGTTTAGAAAAAATTTATTTACACTATGTACAGAGCATAAATTATACATGACATATCGGTATTCAGGGATACATTCATATTTCACAGTTCTACACAAAAACTAACACTCTCGCAAAGGGCGAACAGCAAAAGTCTGATCAACACAACAACAAATGCACATAGCTCACAAGTGACACAATAGAGAACAGGATAAATGGGTAGGAGTACATAATCTTCCATCGAAAACATCAACTTCGTGGTAGATTCACCAGGACATGAGATACCAAGCTGGCGAACACAGGTCGAAAGGGCAAGAGACAAGCACATCAACTCCGACCCTACGGTGCGGCCTAGCACCATGTAGGCCGAAAAATAAGTTGAACCACAGGAAGCACGCGAACGCCTTAAACTTGCGTCCCCAAGATTTCTGTTGTCCTGCGTTGTTTGTTTACGCTAAACCTCCAGATATGCATGCAATGAGTCTCAGCATGCCAAGTTCCGCACCATTACAGCAACATTCTTTGTTCGACGCTTTATTGTCGCTTCAAGTCTCCATTAGCACCTGAATTTCCGTCTTAATTGTTTGCTCTTATATCATATGCTGTTTGTCCTTTCACTAGTAATAAACTCCAATTATCTATAGCATTTTTAAAGCACCTTGCAACAATGCAGAATAATCGGCAAAAAAGGCCGCATTGACAGTTCTTAATGGATAAGCCGGTGATTGGTTAATCGCTAAACAATTCAAAAATTCCAGCTGCCACTGGCTCGCTCTGGCTTTGGCAGTGTCGGGAAAGCGGGAGCCATCTATAGTTAATCGCCAGTCAAAATGTGTGCGTTCACTCTGCGAACACCCACGTGCACGCCTTCAAATACATGGCGTAATTTACGTTCCACTTTTCTGCCACGGCTTTCTCGTGAAAGCGGAGTGGCACAAAAAAATGCCCCCACTTCCCCGAAGGGAATCGTGAGGAAATGCGAATGCATTTCGCGCGCGCTTCACTCTATTTATATATGGTGGTTGTGGTTCGAAGAAGGAAAAGGCGCCTAATTTCTGCAGCCCGGTCGGGAGTGCGGCGCAGCGCCTGTTTTTTTTTCTTCCTTTTTTTTCTTTTTTTTAAAATTTATTATTTTTTTTATTTTTCATTTTGTTTATATATATATATATATATATATATATATATATATATATATATATATATATATATATGAGGGAAGGAATTGTAAACTTAAGGGCTCGTTTGCTTTGTTAAACATAGTATTAATGAGAAGTAACAGACAAAGATGCCAAGGAAAGTATAGGGGAAGCTATTAGAAGTAATTGTAATGTCAATGTGAAGAAATGAAAGTGGACGAAAAGATAACTTGCCACCGGCAGGATCCGAACCTGCGACCTTCGAATAACGCGTCCGATATATATTATATATATATATATATATATATATATATATATATATATATACGTGCGAGCGGACGGGAGAGTGGGGCGCAGGGAGGAGAGAGAGCGAACGGCGAGAGAAGGAGCGGCGAAGCACTGCACCTACCCTCTCCTACACTCTCTCCACACACGCGGGAGCTCCGCCGAGCTCCCGCGATGCGAGCGCCCCGCGATGTGTTGTCCCGTACCATTTTCTTCGTCGATTTTGTTTACTTGTAGAGCACAAAAGTTTACACTATGTACAACCAACTGGCCCCTACCCTGGCTCTTCGAGCGCCCTCACACACCAGAGCGCGCTCCTCCTCTCCACTCACTCTCCGCTACTCCGCCCACACCACCTGCTCCGGTTGCTAGGGGCGAGGATAAGCGCATGCGCCCGCAGCTGTTGCTATGGGAGAGGGAGTGAGAGCGGAGAGATGCGGACACCGACGCCTGACATAGCCCGACTAAGAAATGCATTCGCATTTAATAAGCTACGCAATGCTCCCGAAAAACAATGGAGACGACTATGGGCGGGCAGTCCCTCACCGTGTATCCGTCAGATTCATTTCTTCGTTTACCAAAAAGATTATTTCATCGTAAGACGCTGCGAACCCTGTTTAAGAGAATTTTATTTTCCGATAGTGTTCTACATTACAAGAAACTTATACATCTGGTGTACACTCTACATCAATTGGTGCATGGTAACGGCCGAGTGTATTTGGAGCCAATTCTGAGGGGACACACCCAGTTTATAGTAAGCCTGAAGAGCCCCCGTGCACGCTCTGGCTACACTTCACAGTTACGCTGCCTAGTCCTGTAGCGTTAGGTGTAGCCTATAAAGTAAGAAGTGCCGGAGAAAAGAAACTTAGTTTCCATTATATGCTTTAAGCAAACGACTATACGGAATTAAGAAAATGCTTGTAGGGATGCTGTTTAAAAGTTTGCTGCGAATTCTTCCTTAAGCAAGGGGCAGGTTCAATCGAAAGAACCACTCATGCCCATAGAAAAGCTTGAATGAATGAATGAATGAATGAATGAATGAATGAATGAATGAATGAATGAATGAAAAAAATGAAAGACACTTTATACATTCCAAAGTGTGTTCGGCGAAAGCTTGTGGCCATTCGACTGACTATGCCATGTCTTTTTGATGCGAAGCAGCTATGCTCGACCCTACCTCCCGTGTGAGACGCCGTCCACTCTAGTTAACACTCCTCCCGCTAGAGGCGCTTCTCAAGGAATTTCTTGAAGAATCCGCTAGAAGGCGCTGGTCCGGGCGCCATAAACCCAGGTTGCGCGCGGTAGCGCGTGCATTCCTTCAGTGACACTCAATGGGCGAGCATCGGTATGAGCGATAAACAGCAGTCTGACTCATCCGCAGCTGCTGCTCGGCGCGCTCGAGCCGCTGCCGCGAAACGGCAGCGGCGCCAAGCCGGCCCTGAACTTCGTGAACGGGAAGCTGAAGCTCGACGGAAACATCGCCACGCCGCTGCTGAAGAGACGAAGGCTCGCGCGGAAGCAGCGCAACGTGAGCGCAGGGCAGCGGACCCGGAGTTCCGCGCTCGTGTGACTGCAGCGCAACGTGAACACAGACAAGCAGACTCAGACAAGCGGACACAGACCAGCGGCATTTACGGGAACCCCACGTCGCCCCTAGCTGCTTCGCATGCCCATCAGGGTTCCCTTACGGGGAGATATGTGTACTTTTTTTCTTTTACTCTCAGTGGGATGGCACACAAACGGAATGTGTTCGTGTTTTCTTTTTTCAATTTTTTACCGCGAATTGCAGCGAGACACGAGACTAATCTGCCTCCATTTCGCATGCGTTCGTATTCTCGCGCTTTTCGCATCGTGCAGACGCCATCCGCGTTCCAGCGCTTAAATTGACGGACGCTTTGTAAATTCCAAAGTGTGTTCCGCGAACGCCTGTGCCCATTGAGACGGGGTCGGTCAGAGTGGAACACGATGCGCGCGTCTCTCTCCTTGCGTGATTGTACACGCTAGGCACAGCGACGCTACGCAAGCAAAGCGCGAGCGCTGTAGAGTCCGACGCGACCTGCGTCCGTTTGCGCACCACGGCAGCCACCTGGCACCGTGCCAGGGCTTGGACGGACGGACGGACGGACGGACGGACACGAAGGGACGGACGGACACGAAGTTACGGACGGACGGACACGGACGGATGGACAGACCGACGGACGTGAGCAAGAGACAATAAAGGCTTTCGCCTAAATATGAAACGTCAAGTCGCCTTTAGCAGTCGTCTAAGTGACGCGCGAAGGTAGTGTTATGGCAGGTTGAAGTTTTACCAAAAAAAAGCTGTTTTCCGGCAGCATCGGTGTCGCATCTTTCAACTTGTTGCTAGCATCTTTCAGAGCCTGGAATGACCCCCGCAGCAGCCACATAACGCGACCACCGAAACTTGAATCTGGCATTATATTTTCGCAAAGTATTAAATTTTTCTAATCTGTACAAACTTTCATTTTGGCTTTACATCTTGTTCTATAGAGGACTTTTGATTATCAGCAAGCATTTCTGTGCCAACTGAACTAGAAAACTGTCCGCCCACTGTGCAACTTTTCTTCAACAATCAGTGCAGAAACGGACAAGGGACAAGAAAGGGAACAGAGACAAGCGCTGACTGCAAACTTTGGCCCAAGGGAAAGATTCCGCTACACGAAGTCCGGTAGAACGACGCTGAGCCGTTTCTGCGCTGATTGTTGACGATGCGTTACCAACTAGCCGAATCTCAAACTTTGCGTAGTGCATTGTCCGTCTGTACGTCTCTGTAACTTAAGAGGATTACTGGTTAAATGAAATGGATGTATAAAAAAACATAAATTTTCTTGGCGTTGCTGAGTTTGAATCCGGGCTTTGAACTTAGCTATATGCACTTAATATAAGTGCTTGTTCTTAGGCACATGCATTGTTCCACAACTCTCCAGGAACACCCTCTTGTTCGCAGTTTATGAAGCGACGCTTTTATGAGTTACATATTTTTATGGCGGCGGCGAGTGCACGGAAACGTGGATGTACACACATGCGGCTCTCGGAGGTGCTCCGGTGAAATGCGCACTTGTATGTGCCGTCGTTGCTCGCTCGATCAAGGGCGCGTCGGCGATCAGCTGTTTTAGGTGCGAAGCAGCTCTTTGACTAGGCTGTGTAACGCTGTCCCTCCGTGCGTACGGACGAACGCGCCGCAACGCGCTCCCCTCGCCGCAGGTGTTGGACCGGTGCCAAGTAGGTCACGCCGCAGTTGCGCGTTGACGTCACGCTCCCCTCGCAGTGCGCGCTGACGTCACTCTCTCCCTCGCCTGCCGCGCGCTCGCCCCAGCGCCCGCAGCTGCCGCCTCGTCCGTTCGCCCGCAACACCTGCCGCGTTAGCGCCGTTCAACCCGTGACGCCACCCGTGCGCAACGCTGCTGCTTCGCATCCCATCAGGGTTCCCTTTGGGAAGATGCACCTAATTTTTTCTGATATGGCCATGTGATCTCTTATCGAAGTCATTTTTCATTTCACGTTAGCACGTTTCACTGCTGCCTCTCAGTGTTGCATTTAATTCTTTCACGCACGACCCTGGTTGTTAGTTGTAGTAATAGAAGCATTGCGCTGCTATGCCCGTGGTAGGCAAAAGTTAGTAGGGAGCTATGGCCATACCAGGAGCGTAGCCAGAAATTTTTTTCGGGGGGGGGGGGGGGGGGTTCAACCATACTTTATGTGTGCTCGCGCGTGCGTTTGTATGTGTCCATGTATATATACGCAAGCAAAATTGAAAAATTTCGGGGGGGGGGGGGGTTCAACCCCCCCCTTGGCTACGCCACTGGCCAATACGATACAGAAAAAAGAAAAAAAAAGTGAAAAAGAAAGAGGAAAGGATAGAAAGAAACACAAAAGAAAGAAAGAAAGGAAGTAAGAAAGAAAGAAAGAAGGAAGGAAGGTCATATACAGACACACCATGCATCACTCTTCCCATTTTTCTCGATAGGAGTATGCTGGGCTCCTAATATCTCGAATGCGGAGAATTTTATAGCGACCCTAACGCCCTTTGAGCATTTCTGTTTGAGCCGCCTACACCTGGGTGCTGTCGTGATCGCCTCTTTAACTTGGTCTAACCAATATTGGTGTATGACGAGAAGAGGGCTTGACCAATAAGGCTGACTGGTCATGACTTCAGCAACGTGAAAATCTCGTCGCGCACGTCGTCAAACCATTTCCTCCAGACATGTGTGGCACGCACCCGTATACCACGGGTCGCGGTATGCGGGTATGTGCCACAGGAAATTGACAATTTATGTCTACCCGGGAACGGCGAGAACAGACATTAGTCATTTAAATACCAGATAGTTGAGAAAAACCGACATCGGCAGCGTTGGCCAAACGAGTATAAAGAATAAAAATAAGGATCCGACCAGTAACCGAAACCAAGCATTTGGCATGGCAGTAAGGTATCCTAGCACAAAGCCACGCCAGGTCTATCAGCAGATTTGGAAAAACGCCCTATGTAGGAGTGATGGCTATATAATATAACAAAGCAATAGGCATTACATATTAACGCGATAGCGTTAAACAGCTCGTTTCGCAGAAATTCCGGCGTCGGCGTCGTTGGTTGTGAGCGAAAAATCATCACCCTGTCCGTGACCGAAAAATCGAGAAAGATGCAAATAAAATAAATAATGAAAAATTTCCGGGTCCGAGTGGGGATCGAACCCGGGCCGTCTGCGTGGCAATCAGGTGTTCAACCACACAGCCACGCCTCTGCTTGGAAATCCAGTAATAATAACTTCCTCTGCTTGGAAATGCAGTGAAAATAACTTCAAGCTTCGCAAACGCAAGCGTCCTTTATATAGGCGTCGCAATATAACATGCAATATCCCAGGAATATTGCGTGGTACAAGCGTACATTGCCATCGGGCGTCAGAATATGTGACTATCATAACGATTTCGTAGTTTAAAGCCGGCCACCAATTACAAAAGGCACACACCTTACTGCTCGTATTCCCTTAACACCACGTAGTGGCTGAATAGCAAGTATGCACTAAGTGGTTGAAGTAGGCACTCGGGACAGGATATCGCGATCGCGTTCAACTCTTAAAGGCGACGATTAAGGGTCCCCCCAATTTTACTCCCATCATGCAGGTGTCATGTGGGGTTAACGTCAATTGAGGCGCCAGTGTTGACTCCGCTTTTGTCGCAGTTTAAAAAGCATTACATTTGAATTGCTATGATTCAGAAAGATATATTCAAGCGTTGTTCGACCTCGGACAAATGAGCTAACGAAAGGTACCTATAATATGCACATCATGGTAATGTGAATTGTACTTCCTTTCGATAACACTGACGTCCGTGGAGGAACGTGAGTTCTGACGTTACATCAGACCAGACGTTATCCTTTAAACGCAAGTTGTAGTCGATGTTCCTCGTAAGCCCATGATGTGCACACAACTACTACACTTCCAAAAACAAGTCGATCCATCTCGTAACGCTGTGCTCAAAGTCAAGAAATGCAGCCTAGACAATCAGTGGCCGCCTGCTTCGCATGAAACAGATTCCCACAAGGCGTGGGATCTGCGAATTTTTTCCCTTGACGTCTCTGTCACCGCCTAAGTATCTTTAGTGCTTGGCTTCATATCATATCACGTGAAGTAGACGTTATTGAACTACTAAATAAAGTAGACGTTACATTATACAACCCATTAAATAACCCGATTTCATTGGAATCGGATAGCTTTGTCATGAACTGTTAAAGTAACTTCTGATGTTCCGGTTTCTTTGTTGCGCTGCAGATGACGAGACGAGGACGCTAGGATGATACAGGGACACAGGACAGGTGGTGCGCAAGGTGGTGGTGTTCCGCAGAGCTCTTTTCTGACACCCTTGTTATTTTTATTCTAATCGTAAATTAGCGACGATGCCACATTTTGTTTTCGATCGTCTAAGAACATGCCCTCTTGTGTGACACTACATCCGATGCCTGATGAACTTGAATGCGGTGCGAGAGGTGATTTTCAAGCAGATAGCAAAGTTCTACCACCACTATGGTCCATATAGCGGCCACTGATATTAACTCTTTTTCGAATGTGGTAATTTTCATTAACTTTTTGACGCTGCTCATGTTTTTTTTTCTTTTTTGATCCTGCGTAACCCGACAATACCCGGTTTCCTGACATAACGATTTCACCGAAAAAAGAAAAAAAAGAAATCAATCCTAACGCACGCATGTTTCTACTACAGAGTAGTGAATAAAGATGCGTTCGAGCAAAGTCTCCAGATGTTTGGTGCACCGTCGCTTGCTCTCGCAGACTTCCTAGGTCTCATACAGAAGGCTCCGCCTAATTATACGTACTTTCAGGGCTATGACGAGGAAAGTTTCGCAGCTACAACGAGCAAGATTTTCTGTATTGAACAAAAACATTATGCGTACCTTTTTTTTTTCTTTGCGACGTGAACTTACCCTTAAGGCCTAATACTTTAGTGTATATGTGTAATAGGTGTGCGCCGTTTGGCCGGCTTTGTTTATGAAGTGCAGCAGTGTCTTGTGGAATCTGTTGTTATGTATCCAGCGGTCACAACTGGTCGGGTCCCTGTATCGAAGAATAGCTTGTAGGAGGTGACGGAAGCATTGAGAAATCACGTGAATATTGTGTAATAGACCGTTTTAGAACAGTAAAGTAACAACCAGGCGTCACACAATGCGAATTGCGCATTGAGTGCATCGTTGAATGCTTCCAGCCCATTACAACTGGCTCAGATACAATTCTTCATTGTCGTCAGCCACAGCATCAACAAAGTGCACACTATGCCTTATAGATGTGTAGCGGGTACCACGCGTCACCGAAGAATGACTGATATAATTGAATTGTGTACGTTTCCCTACTTCACAAAAATTATGATGATTTATGGTGTAGTGGGAGCGATTCAAGTGTACCTGTAGTAGTTTCCCCAACAGTCTTTGAAAAAGGCTCTAGAAAAGTGCCACCAACCAACCAAAGCCGCTCTTCGAGCTTTTGCTGTGATTGTGCTGCGCGTTCCGCGCAGGCCTCGTGGTTTTTTTATTAGCTTCGATGATTTCTCGTGTGAGCTGCTGGCGAATATCTGCTTGCACTAAAGTATCCTGGAATGTTTACTTGCATTTGACATTATAGTATAGTTAAAAAATTGGCCGTGTATCTGCGTACTTCGCTGCAAATGTCGTCGAAAGACCATAGTCTTCTGCCGGCCTTACTATTACGTTTTGCCTTGCCTCAGACAGCGCCTCCTCTATGTTGAATCGGCCCGCATCTGGCTGGCATTGATAAAATACAGGAGAGAGAGAGAATAAAACATTTATTTCATGTTCTTCGCGAGAAGATCGGTGAGTGGGATCCTTAGTCCGGGATCCCATTGGCGCGGGCCACTGTCCTCGCACGTTTCACGAGGGCCTCTTGGGTCTTCGGATCCGAGCTGGACAGAGCTGCCTCCCACCCTATAATGTTATGTTGTGTCCTGGGTTGCATAGGTGGGTTGTGTGGGCATTCCCATACCATGTGGTACAGGGTGGCTGTTTTATTGGCGCAGAACCTGCACTGTGATGCGTATGTGTCGGGATCTATCTTGGACAATATGTATGGGTTGGGGTAGGACAAGGTCTGCAGGCGACGCCACGCTACCTGAGATTCCTTGCTGAGGTTTGGCCCCCGGGGGCGGAAGTTTCCGTCTTTCAAGTCTTTGGTGTTCCAGAATATCTGTGTATGTTAGGAGCGGGTCCATACGCATAGCCGAGGGTGGGTGCGATATGCCGGGGTCGGAGGTCCGGAAGAGTAATTCTCGGGCCGAGGCATGGGCGAGCTCATTGCCTCTAACTCCGCAGTGGCCGGGTATCCATATCAACTGTTTCCATTCACCCTCTGAGCGTGGGGACGATAGCTGTGTTAGGATTCGGTGCGCAATGGGGCCAATGTAGCCTTTACAGAAATTTCGGTAGGCTGCTTTTGAGTCTGTGAGAACGAAGGTGGACCCGGGGTTTCGTAGGGCGAGGGCGATTCCGGCTTCTTCCGTGCTAGTTGTGTCTGTGTCCTGGGCTGATATACAGTCGATCTGTTTACCTCGATGAATGACGCTTGCCGTGTATTTGCCGTTCACTGGTCCAGCTGCATCGACAAAGAAGGCGCCCTCAGCGTCCGAGTACTTGTCGTGAACTTTTGCCCGTGCCCGACGTCGATGTTCGTGGAACTGTGGATGAATGTTGCGTGGTAGTGGTTTGATGATGAAGTCCTGCCTCCATTCATGTGGGATACGTTGTTTTCCCCTCCTCTGAATTGGGGCTTCGATGCCAAGTTCCGATAGTGTTTTCCGTCCCGTTTTAGTAATGGCCAGGCGCATGACTTGATTCGTGTGGTGTGCTTGAAATAGTTCGGATGCGGTATTGTGGAGCCCCATTTGAAGCAGACGTTCCGTGAGTGTCCACGGGGGAAGGTTCAGAGCCTTTTTGAGAGTCACACGTATGATTCTGTCTATTTTGTGCTCGTCTGCTTTCAAGATCCTTAGGTAAGGAAAGCTATAGGTTATGCGACTGATAACAAATGCCTGAATGAGTCGCATTATGTCGTGTTCTTTCATCCCTCGTCGTCTGTTTGCCACCCGACTAATCATGCGAGAAATTTGTAGACAGGATGTTTTTAGTTTATGTAAAGCAAATGAGTTGTTGCCCCGATTATTGAAGTGGGCCCCAAGAATTCGGATGGTTTCAACCTCTTTAATTTGGGTTCCATTGAGTTGTACGTTGAGGGATGTATTGTCGGATACCTTATTTCTATAGACTAGGATTTCGGATTTGGTGGGGGAGCACTCCAGACCACTATTGCGTCCTATCTTTTCTACGACGGAGGCGGCCTGTTGGAAGGCTTCTTCTATCTGGCCCAGGTTGCCAGACCGGCTCCAGATCGTGACATCATCAGCATAGATGGCGTGGCGTACTTCCGAAATTTCATTTAGGGCCTCCGGGAGGCGCATGAGGGCGATATTGAAGAGGAGCGGGGAAAGGACAGCCCCTTGGGGGGGTACCGTAATCACCCATGGTGATGGGTGGCGATTTAAGGTCCCCTATGCGGATAGTGACCAGTCTGTCTGTAAGGAAGTCCCGCACATATGCGTATAATTTTGGACCGCACTTGAGTTCTCGTAAGTTTTCCAAGATGGTAAAGTGCCGAACGTTGTCAAAGGCACCCTTGAAATCAATTGCAAGAATGGCCCTTTCCGCTTGAGTGGTTCCGCTGGGTAGGTTGACAATCTCATGTTTTAGTTGGAGGAGGATGTCCTGCGCTGACAGATGGAGACGAAAGCCGTACATAGTATCAGGCAGGAGGTTCTGTTCTTCTAGATATTCGGTTAGCCTCATTTGTATGACCTTCTCCATCACCTTACCAGCGCATGACGTCAGGGATATGGGACGAAGGTTATCAATATTAAGTGCTTTGCCGGCTTTTGGGATAAAAGTAAGCTCGGCCGATTTCCACTCTATAGGAAGCGTTCCGGCGTCCCAGTATTGGTTCATTTTGTCTACCAGCAAATACAGGAGCCGCTGCGTGAGATATGGACGCCATCTGGCAGTAGCATCGGGAAACATGATCTTGTGCAGAACCCAGGGCCACTGCCAGGCTCTTTCGTGCATAGCGTCGCATTTTCAGCGCAGCCTAAGAAACACTAAGGGTCTTTAAAATTACGTATCTATGTATTTTCTAATAAAGAAACACACCATCTAATACTTACGTATTGATGTTGCGCCTCAGATATGATTAACATTTGCTTTTTGATCGACAATGTTCGCAAGTATGAACGCAGCCGCTTGCGCAAGATGGCTGGGCGTTCAGAAAGTGGTTAAACTTTGGCCGGGTGGCTGAATCGAGGGACAGACAGACAGACAGGCAGACCAAAATTTCTGCGATGAGGTATCCCAAGAAACACTACCGTCTTTAAAACTGTGAGAACTTCCTATCCTATCGACCTGGTGAAATTGCCAAACGAGAACCAAGCACGGAGCTAGTGTTCGTACTCCCGAAGATGCATCTGCCCTTTCAGAACATGTCACGTGACTAGTCATACGTGATTTTGGCGCGACCATGTCACATGCCCAATGTTATAGGTGATTTTACGTTGCGTGAATAGAGTCAGGTGATTTTGGCGGGAGCATGTCATATGAGTAGTGTTACGTTAAAGCTTCTGCATCCCACGCCGAAAAAATCGGCGCACGTGTGGAAGGAGTGAAAGGGAATATGAAGAAGATGGAGTTAGTGCGTGCCGGATAATTTATGATGATGATAATTTTTGTTTTACCGTCTTTTGACCCCTCCGATCATAGAGTTTCATACTATAATATCTAGAGGGAAATCTTGCGTTAATGTCTACGCGGGCTCCTTCAGCGGCGCTTGTACCACCATGGGAATGATGGGAAGTACAGGCTTCGGATCGGCTTCGGCTGGCTTTCGTTCTTGAGATTCGCGACGCTTGTTTTCCGGGTGTAAAACAAAGTGATATGAAGTTATTTTCAATGAAAGTTGCTTCATTTTTTTTTTGGACGTAAAGCTTATTACAAAAAAAATGCCCCCCACCTCTCCGAAGGGAATCGTGAGGAAATGCGAATGCATTTCGCGCGCGGTTCACTCCATTTATATATGGTGGTTGTGGTTCGAAGAAGGAAAAGGCGCCTAATTTCTGCAGCCCGGTCGGGAGCACGGCGCAGCGCCTTTTTTTTTTTGCTTTTTTTCTTTTTTTCATATATAGCTCCGCCGAGCTCCGGCGATGCGAGCGCCCTCACGCACCAGAGCGCGCTCCTCCTCTCCACTCACTCTCCGCTACTCCGCCCACCTGCTCCGGTTGCTAGGGGCGAGGATAAGTGCGCGCGCCCGCAGCTGTTGCTATGGGAGAGGGAGTGAGAGCGGAGAGATAACACCTGGCAGCGCGCGGACGCCGCCGCCGGTCAACGCCGGATGCCTGACAAAGCCAGACTAAGAAATGCATTCGCATTTAAAAAGTTTGCGTGGCCGTGAGGTTGAAGGCAAACCGGGACAAATCAAACACCAGTGTTTGCATTGCTCTGCCATTGTGTTCCAAAATTGCCATTATGATATTATGAATAATTTTTTACAGCACTTGAAAACAAGCAGGCTTGTTTTTCGCTCGAAAGTACGCATTATCCATTTATGGAAATAACAGTACTGCATCGAGTGAGAAACACTTAACGTATCGTCTGCCGCGATGCCAGGTACATCTCTCCAAGTGGCATACCCCCAACGCATCCCTTTGTTTTGTTGTGAAGTCGAGTCAGAAGAGCGTGACGGTGCGTTTACTTAGCTTCTACGTTGTTTTGCAGCCGATTTGAACGAGTTTTGGCTAGACGATTTTTTAAAATAACGTGAACTCTATGTGATATCCTGCACTGGCATAGGACGCTACAGCTATGAGCAGCCGTGAGTGCACGAAGCTTCGCTAGAACTGTCAAATGCAACCTGTATAGCTGGAACTTCACAGCAAACCAAGAGACCTATCGATATTCAGCCTCTTTGAACAGCAACGGCACTGCTTGAGTGCTTTGCACTACACCCTACTACCCACACAGTACGAGGAACGAAACTGAAACTCTAGAAACAGATCCGTGGACAGTTCGCTAGCTAACTCTATCCAATCCGAAGCCTGCACTTCCCATCATTCCCATGGTGTTACAACGATGGCAGAGCCAGTCTCCTCTCTAGGTATTGGTATGAAATTCTCTGGTTCACCGATATCAGTGTGCAGCGTGCATTGTTTGCTGTGGTTTGAGTTTCCGTTTCCCGGCCCCAAGTTTGGCCAAATAAAGGGTTTCATCTTGGACACGCCGACTACTGCCTACGTCAGCGTGCTGACCCCGTGACATCTGGTGGAGGTACTGTTCTTTAATGATACGGACTGCCCCGTGAAGTCGTGAAACCAGCTCGAGTCGCTTACACATCGGCGTCAACCCCGACCAAAGAGCTAGTCGCACGGAACAGGGCTTACCACCAGAGTCGGGATCTCTACCTGACAAGACCCGGAAGACCAAGGCCATGACCACGACTGTAGCAGTGATGACAGCCAATGTGCCAACCCTCCAGCGATCATCATTCGAAGACGCAGAAAGCTGGCTAGAAGCTTTCGACCGTATGGCCGCCTTCAATAACTGTAGCAGCGAAGACAAGCTGCGGCATGTCTACTTCGCGTTGAAAGTCGCCGCTCGCACCGTGTTCTTGGTTCTCGCACCTGGTTCGAGAACCAACAGGGATGCCTGGGTCTGCGACTGCCCTACCTTTTTATATCCATTTTTCTAGGTTTTCACATTTTATTTCTTTCTTCAATTCTTCTCCTATTTCTTTCTCACTTTTTAACACGAAAGCGTTGTATCCCAGGGCCCACCTAGGCTTTCACGTTATTTCCGTCACGGAAATAACTTCCAAGAATGTACACGATCAGGTGACAAAGAAAAGTTGCGTCAAGGGGGGGTCAAACCCACGACCTCTCGTTCCGCAACAACAGATGCCGGACACGCTAACCACTGCGCCACGGTTACAAACACTCGAGGCTTTACAAACGCGCCTTTTAACGCGACAGCATTAAAGAGCTCGTTCCGCAGAAATTTGGGCGTTGGCGTCGTTGGTTGCGAGCGAAAAATCATCATTCTCTCCCTGACCGAAAAATCGAGAAAGATACAAAGGAAATAAATAATAATTTCTGGGTACGTGCGAAGATCGAACCCAGGCCGTCTGCGTGGCATGCAGGTGTTCTACCACACAGCCGTGCCTCTACTTGGAAATACAGTGAAAATATTTTCCTCTGCTTGGAAATGCAGCGCAAATAACTTTCATGCTTCGCAAACGCAAGCGTCCTTTACATAGGCGTCGCAATATAACATGTAATATCCCAGTAAAAAATTGGGGGGACCCTTAAGCTTCGCCTTGAAGAGTTGAACGCGATAGCGATATCCTGTCCCGAGTGCGTACTTCAACCACTTAGTGCACACTTGCTATGCACCCACTACGTGGTGTTAAGGGAATACGCGTAGCAAGGACGGGCACGGACGGACGGACGGACGGACGTCTTTGTCCGTCTGTCCGTCCGTCCATCTGTCCGTCCGGCCGTCCGTGTCCGTCCGTGTCCGTCCGTCCGTCCGTCCGTCCGTCCGCCCATCTGTCCGTGCCGTCCGTCCGTCCGAACCCTGGCACGGAGCCAGGTGGCCGCCGGGCTGCGCAAACGGACGCCGGTCGCGTCGGACTCTACAGCGCTCGCTCTTTGCTTGCGTAGCGTCGCTGTGCCCAGCGTTTCGAATCATTCTGACCGACGCCGTCTCAACGGACACAGGCGTTCAGGAACACACTTTGGAATTTACAAAAGGTCTGTCAATTTAAGCGCTGGAACGCGGACGGCGATTGTACGATGCGCAAAGCGCGAGAAAATACGAACGCATGTGAACGGAGGAAGATTAGTCTCTCGTCTCGGTGCGATTCGCGGTAAAAAATTAAACAAGAAAACACGCACACATTCGGTTTGTGTGTTATCCCACTGACAGGGTAAAAGAAAAAAGACATGGTATAGTCAGTCGAATGGCCACACGCTTTCGCCGTACACACTTTGGCATGTACAAAGTGTCCTTCGATTTTTTCTAACAGGCCGTGGTATACCGACATTAGCCCAAGTTCTGCGTCCAATGAGCGGTGCTTTTCTGGCTGTGACACTGTTTTCTGCGATTACGCTCTCATCGTTACTACTCCAGCTACCACAAAGATTTAATAACATTGATCATAAGCGTTAGCCGTCGGGATGGGGATGTGGCACCAAGACCAAGCGTCAACGTGGTTTCATACACGTTAAAAGGTGCTACAGTCGCTAAACACCAATAAACACTGTGCAAGCCCTTTTATATCAAATTACAGTAAACAATCAATTATTTCTTAAGGACACGTTGTACTTTCCTGTTATACCTGATTCCTACGACGGAGGGATCAACCATCTTTCTTTCTTTCTTTCTTTCTTTCTTTCTTTCTTTCTTTCTTTCTTTCTTTCTTTCTTTCTTCGGATTCGCCAAAGCCCTGTCCTAACATTTCCCTACCTCGGGGATAGCAGAGCAACATTTCTGCTGTTACAGGCGAGAACGACGGTCATGCGGGGAAGAATGTGAGAATGAAAGACAGCAGTGAAATGTGGCAACGTGAAATGACAAATGACCGTGATAAAAGATGAGAGAGAGAGAAGGGATATAGGAAAGGTAGGGAGGTTAACTACACTGCGCCTAGTTTGCTACCCTACACGTGGGGAGAGGGGAATAATGGAGCAAAAGAGAGAAATAGAGAAGGAGATGTACATTGCACACCACACACACTCGGCAGGGTTTCACAGGTGGTCCCTCAGTGATGTTGCCTTCAAGAATTGTAGAAGGGTCTCGTGTGGCTTTCCGGGCTGATGTACTTGTAGACCATGCACCCAAGATCTTTTCCTGAGTAAAGGGACGATCATGCAGTCTCCTCAAGGCACACTGGAGAGTCTGTCGATCTTGTTCAAAGTCGGTACAGTGGCACAAGACGTGGTCAAGAGTTTTCTACACAGTTGCAGTTCTCACACTTGGATGAGTCAGTCATACCAATGTGATAAAAGATGAGATTGCCATATCGGAAACAGCGTGATCCTTAAGAAGCCCCTGATCGAGAAAGCATCAACCGCGCATATGACCGGAGCACCTTCGGGGCCGCATGTGTGTACAACCTCATTTCCGTGCACTGGCAGACGCCTGGTATTTCGCGAACTGTTGCACCGCTGCCACAGAAATACGTAAAGCTTCGCTTGATATTCTTCTAATAAGAGGCTGTTTCTGGAGAGTTGGTGGAACAATGAATGTCCCTTAAAGAGAGAGAGAGAATAAGAGTAGAAGAAAGGCAGGGAGGCTAACCTGGGCTGAGCCCGGTAGGCTACCCTGCACGGGGGGAAGAGACGTATGGACGGACAGTTTTCATGACAAGTCTGAACAGAAATGCTTGCTCATATTTAAAAGCCATCTACAGAAGAAGATCTAAAGGGGATATGGAACACAGCATGGGACAACAAAATTTATTCTTTGTGAAAGGAAAACTTGGACCATCTCCCCTAAGGGAAGATGGTCCAAGTTTTCTTTCACAAAGAATAAATTTCCCCGAAGGGAACCCTGATGGGATGCGAAGCAGCAGCGGTGCGCACGGCGTTGACCCGGTTGAAACGGGCGTCGACGCGGGTGCTGGAAGAACGGTTTGAAGCGAAACTCGGTGTAGCGTTTACTCGAGTAAACGTTTGTTTGAAACGCAAAGACACGGGAGGCGGGCCAGAGTTGTTGCGAGCGGACGGAGCAGCCGGCAGCTGCGGGCGCTGCCGCGAGCATGCTGCGGGTGAGGGAGAGAGTGACGTCAGCGCGCACCTGCGAGGGAAGCGTGCGAGGCGAGCGTGACCTACTCGGCAACGCTCCAACACCTACGGCGAGGGGAACGCGTTGCGGCGCATTCGTACGGACTTACGTAACGTACGGCGTTACACACGTGAGTCAAATAGCTGCTTCGCACCTAATATAATACCCAACTTGCCTTTCGGTAGTCGCGGCATGCGACTGCTGTGGGGCCGTTCCAGGAACGGACTTATGGTGGACAGAAGTTGAAAGACGCCATTCAGATCGTGCCCGGAAACAGCATTTTTAGGGAAAGATGCGGCGTACCAAAGGCTCTATGGTTTGCAAATCACTTAGACGATTGCAAATAGAGAGCTTCGCTTTGGTCATTGATTGATTGATTGATTGATTGATTGATTGATTGATTGATTGATTGATTTGTTACTATGCCTACAAGTTGTTCTTTCGCTTGAACCTGCCCCTTGCTTGGTGAAGAATTCGCGGCATACAATTAAATGGCATCACTTTCAGCACTTTCTTTATCCAGCATAGTCGTTTGCTTAAAGGTTATAATGGAGACATAATTTCTGCTTTCCGGCACTTACTATTGTGTTGCCTACAAGTAAAACTAGTTGGAAAGGCAGCCCTTCTGCGCCATATAACCAAATCAAGCTTGGAGGTCCTTCAGAGTGTGTCAAGCTGAGTGTAACCGACATTACTCGGCTCGAAAGGTAGTTACAAATTTCGCGTTTCCCCTTCAAGCCACGGCGCCGTCAACGTCGTGGACGCCTTCGAAGGCCTAAGCCTTCGACATCGTTTTCCCTGCGGGGACTAGTCCGGAGACCGTCGTCGACGCGACGGCCTCAATAGTTGGCCTCTCAAAGGTGCACTGTGTTCAAAATATGGGAGGCATGAACTTCCAAGTCACCGTCAAGAGCATGGCTTCCATGACTCTGATCGTCGACGCTGGCTACCTGACCATCGGTGGCGAGCGTATTAAGGCGAAAGCCTTTAATGTCTCACGCTCACGTCCCGTCCGGTGTCCGTCCGCCCGGTGTCCGTCCGTCCTTCCGGTGGTGGTGGTGGTGGTGTGCGTCCTGACCACCCTTAAGCCCTAACCGCATGCACGCGATTTTCGAGCGACAGCGACAAGCGACAGCGACAGCGACAAATGAGCTCCGTCGCGCTGTCGCGTCGCGACGGCTGCAACCACATGTTGGCGACAAAGTGCCATTGTTGCTAGATTGAAAACTGTCGCGTGGATGCCGATAAATTGCGAAAAAGAAGTTTAAAAGTAGACCGATGACTACATGGCAAATATATTAGTCTTGTGTGGCGTAAGGAAGCCATAAAAGCGTTTCGCGACTTTCTCTTTTTGCAATCTCTCGTTTAACCGCGACAGGGCGCCCAGAAGCGTAGGCTACGACGGCTACGACGCACTTTACATGACGATTTGACATTGGCAGCAAGCTACCGTCATTGCAGTAAGCTACCACCGAAGCATCAAAACAAGCGGTCGATAACAAGATTAACGACAAAATACGGCCGCTGCCTCACTTTGCGCGTGAGATGTGGCTGTAAAGAAGGTAGTCTGTACCTATCAGTCTTTCAAGTACGCACGGTAAGAAGCATCGAGAGCAAATTGCAACCGAAGCGAGGATCGGGGGCGGCGCCATGTTGCCGGAAATCGTCACGCTCGCTTCCGGGCGACAAGCGATCTTTTCTAGTTTTTCAGAAACGCGCGACGCGACAAGCAACAGCGACAGGATGGGCCTCGGCGACAGCAAATCCTGCCGCTCGTCGCTGTCGCTCGAAAATCGCGTGCATGCGGTTAGGGCCTTACTGCGCATACGCAAACCCTTCCCACGCACCTCTTATCCTACGCTCCCCCTCTCTTTCCTCTAGGTATCCCTCCCGCCCGCGGCGTTTACACACCCATTGCGCATGCGCGTCCCCTCCCCCCTCTCTCTCCTACACTCACCCCTCTCTCCTCTAGGCATCCCTCTCCGCGGCGTCCACACCCTCACTGCGCATGCGCGTCCCCTCCCCCCTCTCTCCTCTAGGCATCCCTCCCGCGGCGTTTACGCCCCCAATGCGCATGTGCGTCCCCTCCCCCCTCTCTCCTCTCCTAAGCTCCCCCTCTCTCGCTTCGCAACGCCGACGCAGGCAGCGTCTGCTAGCGAGTTTCTTCATTGAAAAAACCGACTGCTCGCGCTGCAAAACCGTTCAAGTTCTTCGTGCCCCCCTTTTCGGATCCGGCCCACAATCGTGGGACGCGCTCAAGGTACAGTGGCGTCTACACTGCTCAGTTGAAGGGCGGGCTTTGAGACGGCGTATGTCGGAAGAACTAGCAGACACTGCCACAAAGCTACGCATTGATCTTCGGGTCGATTGATTAACTACTTTGATGCGCGCATGGCAGCGAGATCTTCGGGGACGTTTCCAACGCCTTATTGCAGCATCGTCATTATCAGCGGCTGCTTGGCGTTGCAGACGTAATCCATGTGCTCAACCCGAGGTTCTGTTCTTTGCGAGAAGCTCGCTTCTCAGACAGTCGAGTACGAACCTTCCCGCTGCGTTACCACCAGCGCGTGATCGATCAGTTTTCATAACTCACTTTGAAAATATGGCTCGTACGACAATGTCAATGCATCATAGCACCGCCGAGACAGCCACAATGTTTAGTGGGCTGCCTCAGGTTCCACCAGAGCTAGCTGCACAACTTTGTGCAGTTCCGTCAGCTGACGAGGTGAAAGAGGCATTGTCGTCCATGAAGCGTGGTTCGGCCCCTGGGCCGGACGGGTTGCCCGTTGAGTTTTATTTAACATTGGTGCCACTTTCACTTCTGTTATTCGCCGCTGCTTCGAGAACTTTGATTTCCCTGGTAGCTTTCACGATGGCCGAATTGTGTGAATACCGAAACATGACCCATCGTCAGTTCGCCCAGAGGAATGGAGGCCAATTACGCTTCTCAATGTAGATTACAAAACTTTTACAGCAGTTATCACTCAACGTTTGAGAAGCCTGATGCCTTCCTTAATAGGGCATCATCAGGCTTGCTCGATTGCTGGAAGAGAAATTCATAGTCTCTCCTATGTTACACGTGACATAATTGCGTACGCGTTGGCGAGATCAGCACGTGGGCTCCTGGTTTCACTAGATCAAGAAAAGGCATTCGATCGTCTTGAACATAGCTACATCTTTAACGTAATGGCAGCGTTTGGCTTCCCACAAAACTTCATCGAGCTTCTCAGAAATATATCTAGGCGTATATACAGTACGTTGTTTCTTGATGGTCATGAGAGTGCTCCATTTCCTGTTACTCGCGGTGTTCGCCAAGGCTGTCCTCTATCCCCAGTACTCTTTGTACTGAGCCTCGAGCCATTCCTGCGCTCGCTACTTGACGACCCATACGTTCGAGGCCTTCCACTGCCTGGCAGTGGTACCGTGAAGGTGACAGCTTTCGCCGATGACAAAACGTTGTATCTGAAGAACGAAGACAGCTTATCCCGTAGCTTACGACTTTTTGCTGAGTATGGGACTATTTCAGATGCTGCGTTAAATTTTTCAAAATGTCGATATTTATTCATTGGTTCCCCAGACGCCTGCCTAAGTACCGTTTTCGGTCTTCAAAAAAGCGACTCTATTCGCATTCTGGGGATTGATTACACCTACTACGGTATATCAGCCTCCGTGTGGGCTTCAGTACTCGAAGAAGTAAAACGACACGTCCGGGAAGCGCAAGAGTATGATTTACCTCTGTTGGAAAGAAGGTACTTAGCACAGACTGTATTTTGCGGTCGTGCATGGTACATATCTCATGTCGTACAGCCCCCCATTACGAATAACAAGGTCGATGCAGTCCCTACTTGGCTCGTTTTTGTGGTCAGGTGGAACTGAGCTGGTTTGCCGTGCTGCGCTTGGGCGAACACGCAACAGCGGTGGATTCGCGTTCCCATCTGTGTCTGTTCGCTGCCGGCTGCTTGCCATGCGATTCTTGCTTCGCTTGTTGCACGGCGATCAGTGTCCCGCGCGTGATCTTGCCTGCTATTTCTTAGGCACTAAGATACGCTATTTGTTACCGGGTACACGGCTTAACTCTGCGCCGCAAGTACTCAATGTGCCTGCGTTTTACTCCACGGCCGTAGCATTTTATCGCCACGCACAGCAGGTTTGCCCGATGTGGACATTCTAGAAAACCGTGTTGTAGATACAACAGCGGCCCTGCTACTCCCTCTGGTTCCTCCAGCCCGTCTAGCACGGTCGAGCCGCGTCTCGTGGAACGCGATAACAGCATCCTTCCTGCCTGGCCATCTCCGTGATTTCATGTGGCGTCTGGGATGGAGAGTACTCCAACACGAGACAGACTGGAGAGGTGGGGCATGGTCCCATCTTCCACTTGTCCTAACTGTCCGTTACAAGAGTCCAACCAGCATGTGCTGCAGCATTGTGCAACTGCAAAAGTATATTGGAGAGCCGTTCACGCTGGTTTCCGTGGCATAGGTGTTAATCGTTTTGTAACATCGGGTCGTTGCTCGCGTAGTCGCTTTGCACGCCTTCTCATTGCGGCAGGTGCTTTTAGATGTGAAGCATCTTATGGCGAAGCTTAATCCGGTGGTGGTGGTGGTGGTGGTGGTGGTGTGCGGCGTGACCACCCTTACTGCGCATGCGCAAACCCTTTAAAAAAATAAAAATAAAAAACCTCCTCTCCCCCTCTCTCTCTTCTAGGCATCCCTCAACCACACCCTCACTGCGCATGCGCCTTCCCCCTCCTCTCCCCCTCTTACACCCCCCCCCCTCTCTCCTCGAGGCATCCCTGCCCGGGGCGTCTACACTCCCACTGCGCATGCGCGTCCCCCCCTCTCTCCTCTACGCATCCCTGCACACGGCGTTCACACTCCCACTTCGCATGCGTGTCACCCCCCTCTCTCTCCTCTCCTACGCTCTCCCCTCTCTCGCCTCGCGACGCCGACGCAGGCAGCGTCTGCTAGCGAGTTTCTTGGTTGAAAAAACCGACTGCTCGCGCTGCACAACCGTTCACTGGCCACCCCGTATATATGGCAATGGATCTTGACCTCCAAGGTGGTGCCGGTGGGAGATTTCTCCTGTGCGTTGTTGAACAATAAAAATTCGCAGCGTGCGCGTTAACTAAAAGCGGAGTGCGGGTCTCTGTGTCCAGTCGGAGTCTTCTGTCTCTCATTGCCCATTAGCAGCGATTGGCATGTTCCAGTAGGAAACACTGTTCCATCACTGCATGCTTTGCGCCTCCCCAGTTTTCTCTCCTGCGCAACGCTGCGATGAGCGCCAGCGTCAACGCCGCCGCCAGTGTAAGCGTTAGCGTCCGCTGCTTCACATCTACACATGGTTCCCTTTAGCGGGAGATGGCGTAATTTTTTTTTTTGTTTGTGGCGTAACAGATGCGAAGCTGTTGCAGCGGGTCACCGTCGTCGTGCTCTGTTTCCAATACTGGAACGCTTATACTCCGAACTACTGTCCTTTTTGTCGGAGGAATTGTTCTTCCTTGGGGAAGAGGAATTTCTACGGCAATGGTCATGCCGCTTCTTGTCGGTAGTCGATGGACGTGTGCGGCTAGTTTTTCATCTGGCCTGATTCCTGTAGCCAGGCCACCAGACAGTCATTGGTCAGCACATATAAACTGGATGTGCTTATTATTTTTGTGCGCGCATGTCACCGTATGCTTGTAGGTTCTTGTGTATATACACTTCACTAACGCTGTACATTATGTAAATTACGTGCACCATAACATTTATTGTACATATTTGCTGACATGTTCACCGAGTAATGTGTATTGTGTATATACATCATTATGTACATTGTGTATATTGTGATAAGTGTGTGTGTGTACGTTAGTCCTTAACAGCATGTGTTACGTACACTTTGTGGACTTGGACACTTTTGTAAAAACGTTTCATGTATATTGTGCTGTCATTTGTGTATGTTATTTTCCTTGTGGTATAGACGCTGTTTCGATGCGTTCGTAGCGTCTTATGACGAAATAAACTTTTTCTAAACACGGCTTACTGCACTCCCGTAGTATAGTGCAACATACTCTACAGCGCTATCCACTTCTTGTAAACACATAAAGAATGTTTCGCATGGGCACTGGTGCCGCCATTTGGCCTTCCCGTTGGGCATCTTTAACCAAACGAACAGTGCTGCGGTAGACGCATGTGCATGAATGTGCCTGCTGTAGTACATTCGTCATTTCAGGACCTTAGTAATTCTGGTCGCGACATACAAACGTAAGAAAAAAATCACCGCATCTCCACGAAGTGAATGATGATGAGTCGGCGAAGGAGGGGGATCGTTCGGCGTTACATTAAATCACCCGTGGCATTGCCCACTCACGCATGTAAATGAGTGACAAAGCGGTGTACAGTTATATAAAATGTTTATTGGTCATAAATGGCATGACGTGTTGAGTTGTGGATTTCGTTTTGCCTTCAATATTACTGCTTTGTGGTCCGTGAAGTGTAGAGCCAATGGTTCTTCGATCGGATCTAGCCTGAAGTTGGCAAATACGAGGTCTATGCTCGTTCACCTGGTGGCTGTTCGTTGTTTCCAGTCATACGAAATGCATCGCAGAGCGTGTCGAGACGTCATATACTGCACAAGCCGTTTTTGCCGTTTAGCCACCGCTTCCCGAGCTCTCGCCAATGGAGTAGCAGCTTGTTGTCGGCGTTGCCTTGGAGCCGCCGCTTCCCGCGCCCTCGACTCCCAGTCCGCTGGGCGTTTTTGTCGTTTTGCCGCCGCTTTCCGCGCGTGCGTTCGTTTTCATCCATATCAGAAAGAGAATGTTCCATGGTCGTCATCGTCATCGGGTACCTCGCATGTGCTAACGCGCTTGTTCTTCGTCGTCATCAGCGTCATCGTCATCGTCATGGTGTATAGTGGGTACCTTTCAAGTGCTGTGCACGCCGCCGCACGCCGACAAGGCACGGTCTAAAGTGCTTCGCCCCTAACACTCGTCTTACAGCCCAAGATGGCGGAGCCCATGTGTCTTTTGTAAAATAGTCTGTAGGCACTGTTTTCAGGTGCTCGTGGGGTCCGACTATGGAATACACTATAGTGTGGGACACCTTTCTGGCCTCCCATAGTCGTTGCTATTTAATTGCGGAATTAGGATTAGGATTAGGATGTTGTTGGTTCCCGGCGGATCTAGCCTTGCGAAATTTGCAGGCAACTGCCCCGCCCGGTTTCCTCCTTTCTGATCATATGGAACCAATGTCCTTCTTAAAGCGAAGCGCGGGCATGCTCTATAGAAAGTCGCGCGCAGCTCGACGCAGCCCTGCTTAACCGGTGGCCTGTGAACTGTCCCGCATACACTGTTTTACCGGGCCCCCCATATGCCCACACCACACCCGATGATAAATGTCACTCATCGCCAGTCACATGCGAGGCCTGTAACCGTCACAAACTTCAAGAGCATTCGCGACACCTCTTTCTGAATGTTCAGTGGCCACGCGGAAACACAATATCGTTTACATTGTCGTGTGGCGAGCCTAAACGTTGTAGTTCTTCAAATAAACATTGACGGTGTTTCTTAAGTTCAGGACACTTAAACAAATAATGTTCTCTATCACCACAGGTCTTGCAAGCCGGGCACAATGGCGCCGTGGAGAGTCTGATCTTGTGGAGCCATGCTGGTGTACGCGCTGAACCCGCCGGAATACGATGTAACAAAGAGGCCTTTTCCCTTGTTAGCCCTTTCGTCACACATGGAAGTTGAGGTGTCCACCATAAAGAATGGAAATGCCTGTTGACAGCTTCTCTTAAAAGATGTTGATAGTCTCTGGGAGCCTTCTTCGTTGGCCCAAGTTCCAAAGCACTCCGGGAAAGTCTGTCAGTCGCCTCATTACCCGATATACCCACATGCGACGGAACCCATTGAAACTTTATATTTAGTCCAGCACTGCGCAGGTCTTTAAGGATATGCAGCGATCTTTGAGTGCACTGCTCCAAAACCAACCAATGCTTTAACCGTTGCAGAGCAGGCTTACTGTCCGAAAGCAGCACGACTTGTTGCTCCCAACAAAACTTCAATTTCTTCAGGGCTGCCTGAATTGCCACGCTTTCACATGCTCTCGACGAAACAACGCTGTCGAGTCGCGCTGCCCAGGACACCTTTAGAGACGGGATGACAAACGTTGCAGCGCTTGCTCCACGCTCTATGTCAACCGAACCGTCGGGGAAAACTTTGAGGTGGTTGGCGTACTTCTTTTCAATGTACTCAAGCACCGAAGAACGTACTTCTGCTGTGGGTGCGGAGCGCTTGCTGTGCATCCGTGGAATCGTCAAATGGCAATCGACATTCTCATGTGACCAAGGTGGGTCTTGTCGAACTTGTTTGTGTCCGGGGAATTCCAGGCCAACATGACGAAGTGTGCTGAGGGCCACGTAAGCTCGCGATTCCGTACGTCGCCGAAGGCGACTGAGGAGTGCTTGTCCTGGACTCGATTAACTAAGTCGGCAAAGCTATGTCAGCAGTCGTTGATAGGCGAGAAGACGCAGCGGTGGAAGACAAGATTCATGAACCACCTTGACGCTCGCTGCAGACCTTGGCACTACCAAGGTAACTCTTAGACCTTTACGATGAAGTGTTTCCAGCCGTTCGTACTGCGACTCACTTGGAGAGATCAGAGGCAATTGGAAGAGTACACGGTTGACAATTACTGCGGAGTGTAACCTTATCATTGATGATGGATGGCTTCCCCAGCTTGCGCCTGCCATGCTTTGAAGGATGTTTACACGGGGTGACAGGGCTGAAATCGTCTTGTCTACTGCACATCGCCAATTCATCCTGGAGTCTAGTGTGACCCCAAGGAATCTCATGTATTTAGCTTGCTGAATTGGTGCATGCGGAAGTGATATCTTCATCCTTGTTTCTCGTCTTCGCATATCGGGCAATAGCATAAACCGAGACTTTTCTGCTGATATTGTTAGTCCAATAGATGCGAGATGGGTCTGCGCGGATAGTAAAACCCTTTGACCAATCATTTCCAATCGCTTATGCTGACATCCAGACAGCCAGATGCATATGTCGTCGGCATAAATTGATGTGAAGTCCCTTACTTACTATCTTCAGGGCATCGGGTAAACCAGCCATGGCCACATCGAACAACATCGGAGACAGGACACTGCCTTGTGGCACGCCTCTGGTGATTTTCCTTGAGCTACTCAGCACTGTCTCCAACTTCACCTGTATCGAGCGATCACTAAGAAAGGCATGAACAAAGCGTGAAAGATGCCCTGTTAACCCCATATACACAAGACGACAAATTATCGCATCCTGGGACACGTAGTCGTACGCTTTTGAAACGAGAATTTTTGCCTCCATTGAAAATGCCGCCGCCGCGGTCATGATTCCACGAAAACGCCCGTAGAGTTGCGCTCACATTTCCGCAGGGGGGAGTGTCGTCACAGACGTGTGGTGGAGAGGGGTTTGGGGAGAGCGGCGGCCCTCTCATGTCACTAGAGGGGGGTTGGGGCGAAATATCTGCCCCATACCGTTGCTCAGTCTTACAGGTTTTTGAAGATAGTGGCGGCCGAAGGCCCCTGACGTTCTTTTGCGTGAACTGTTTCCCGTATTTACTCCGGGAAAGCCATGGACCAAAGCTAGGTCATTGGTACAAGCATGACATCACTTTATGTTCATTTTTTCATCCATTGTGAGGCATGTTGTCTCTTGGTCACGGGCAACTTGGAGTGGAGGGAAGGGGGGTGGGGCGCTAAGATGAAAACTGGCCCCCCACTCCTGACTGAGAAACCCTGTGCACTCCTTCGACTGCCGTAATTATTGCTAATTTTACAGTGGGGCTCGTATAGTCAGTTTCTGACAAAGACTCCGTCTACAGGGTGTGCAAAAAAAAGAAAAAGAACCTAGGGGCACTTGCACCTCTGCGTCAGTGCCCTGGTCTCTTTGTGTGCCCTGGTGCTGTGGATGTGATGTGGTCAATACGCTGTGACGACATCATGTCGTGTGAGAAGATAACCCCAAGGTACTTGTAAACGTATGTCCACGGTGTACTGTAGTGTTGTTGAAGGAGTACAAACATGCTGCGACGCAAGACGGAGGTTCGTACACGACACTACTACAGTTCTTGCAAACCTCATCTGCATCTTTCAATCCGTACAGTACGTGGAACATCCGATGAAGGAAGCCTGAAGTGAGGTGTGATCAAAGCTGTGCATGGGCCGAATTTTAAAGCCCGAGCCCAGCCAGGGCCCACTGACTGCGTCGAATGCCCGCCCGAGCCCGACGCTAGAGGGCTGCAAGCCCGCCCGCGGCCCAGCCCGAAGTACAAAAATAAAAGCCTGACATTCTGAATGCTTGCCGCGGAGGCAATAAGTCGTTTTCCGATAATGTGGCATTGTATTCAACATATCGAAGTGAAACATAAGCAAACGACACATGAAAATCACTGCATGCGATTATTACAATTTGTCGTGCAAAAATAAGCTGTCCAATGATTCGGGCTTCAGGGGAAGTGTGGGGCGGCTCTTGCGTTACATATCCCGCCCAACTGGAGGTCCCTTCATTCCTATCACTGGTAACCGGAATTGCCAATATTTTTTTGGGAAGCATGGCAAGCTTGGAATATTCAGATCGTTTGTTCTTCCAAAAGTTTAGTACCTCACAGGAAGGAGACTTCCGTGTATAGATAATCACAGAGCTCATCTTGTGTGACTTCACCCTCTCCCCTTGCGTTTAAAGTGGCTAAAGCAAAGGACAGCCGAGAATGGGGTTGGGGGGCGCTCGCGGAGAAGGCGCTAAGCTGTGGAAAACAGTTCCGGCACAGCGTCTATATCTTGGGCTTGACTCAGGCTTTGCATCTGGCACGGCCGTCCCGACAAAAAAATAATGTAGCCCGATCCCGGCACGGCCCGAGATGAGAAGACGTCGGCCCACGCGAACCCGGCCCGCGGCCCTGGCCGGACTCGGGCTTTCGGGCTACCCGGCGCCCGTGCACACCTCTAGTGTGATCACCCTGAGAAGCAATTACGTGATACAGGGCGCAATAGTCGGGAAGACGGACGTTTGATGCAATAAATTGCCGGGGAGGTAACTTATAAATAAAAAGTACACCATCTCCCGCTAAAGGGAACCATGTGTAGATCCGAAGCAGCGGGCGCTAACGCTTACACTGGCGGCGGCGTTGACGCTGGCGCTCATCCCAGCGTTGCGCAGGAGATAAACCTGGGGAGGCTCAAAGCACGCAGTGATGGACCGGTGTTTCCCTACTGGAACATGCCAATCGCTGCCAATGGGCAATGAGAGACAGAAGACCCGGACTGGACACAAAGACCCACAGTCCGCTTTTAGTTAACGTGCACGATGCGAATTTTTATTGTTCAACAATGCAGAGGAGAAATCTCCCACCGGCACTACCTTACAGGTCAAGATCCAGTGCCATATATGCGGGGTGGCCAGTGAACGGTTGTGCAGCGCGAGCACCCGGTTTTTTCAACCAAGAAACTCGCTAGCAGACGCTGCCTGCGTCGGTGTCGCGAGGCGACAGAGAGGGGAAGCGTAGAAGAGGAGAGAGAGAGGGAACGCGCATGCGCAGTGAGGGGTGTGGTCACCGCGGGGAGGGATGACTAGAGGAGAGAGAGGGGGAGAGGAAGTTTTTTTTTAAAGGGTTTGCGCATGCGCAGTAAGGGTGGTCACGCCGCACACCACCACCACCCCCGGATTGAACTTCGCCTTAAGCTGCTTCGAATCTAAAACGACTTTTCGTGAGCGATGCTACTACAGATTTTTGATAGCTAATCCGCATCTGTCAATCCCTACTCGCAAGATCTGGTAAAAAAATTCCTGAAATGAGGTGTGAAGCGGATATTCAATAACTGGATGCAGGACACAGTGGGCGGGATAAAGACAGACTTTTGTTGTAATATTGCTTGGGGGGTAATCTATATACATATAAAAAACAGCAAGGGCGAGATAACAGAGCCCTGAAGAATATCAGAAGATAGATTAACAGTTGATGACGAAGCGGAATTTCATAAAACGGATTGACAGCGCCTTTTATTAATCTAGCTATCCAGTAGTTCAATCAGCGTTATCAAATACTGTGTAGTTAACTTAGCACTCTAATACCGCCTAGTTTAGTTGATATGATATAAAGTCAAACAAGACGTATAAAAACGATGATAGTGCTTTGAAGAAGATAAAAGATTAGGAGCCTTTCCCCTATCGGGAAAATAGGAGAGTGTAGCATGGCGTGTGCGCTTCTGATTTATAATTTCTTTCTTTCTTTCTTTCTTTCTTTCTTTCTTTCTTTCTTTCTTTCTTTCTTTCTTTCTTTCTTTCTTTCTTTCTTTCTTTCTTTTTCTTTTTTTTTCTTTCTTTCTTTCTTTCTCTCGTCCTTTCATTCTCATAGCAGCGCAACTTCTACTGCTACAGGCAACAACGACGGTCGCGCGTGAAAGAATTCCATGCAACATTGAAAGACAACAGTGAAATGTCGCAACGTGAAATTACAAATGACCTCGATAAGACACCTAATTGCCTTATCGGAAACGTACGATCGCCGACACGCCCACGATCTAGAGGGCATCAACGGCACGCACAATTATGCACTTCACCGGAGCACCTTGATGGGCCAAAATTGTGTGCAACCATATTTCTGTGCTCTCGCCGGCTCCTTGTGCCTGTTTCCCCACCGCCGCAAAAATATTAAACTGATAAAACTTTCGCTTCATATTCTTCCAGCAACAGGGTGTTGCTCGAGAACGGTGGAACCATGAATATGCCAACGAAATGGCCCTTATTAGGTGCATATATTGTAGTTCAAAGCCCGGTTTGAAACATAGCAACGCCAAGAAAAGAATGTGGTTTTTATACATTTATTTTATTACAGCAATGATCAATTGACGTGACATAGAACTACGCACGGACTTTGGAAAACGGACGCACAGGTTTCTTGTTGATTTGGCCTAGAAATTCTTCCCCATAAGTAAAAGCCGTCTATACAACAAGATGTAAAACAGACATGGAAGATTGTACAGATTAGGAAAATTAATATTTAGAAACGCATATTCTTTCCAGCATATTTATAGCTCGGAAGAAATTGAAAAATGCCATGCCGATGCTGCCCGAAAAGAGCGGTTTTCGTGAAAACTGAAGCCTACCATAAGACTATTTTTACGCATCACTTTGACGACTGCAAAAAAAAAAAAACTCCCGCTAAAGGGAACCATGTGTGGATGCGAAGCAGCGGGGAGATAATTAGCTTGAGCGGGAGGAACGTCGCCGCTCTCATTTCACGGCAGCGGTCCGGGCGCTCATCGCGGCGCTGCACAGGAAGAGAGAATGAGCGCGCGCGCTCCCTCATTTTCATACCGCGGAACTACCGTGGCGCCCCTAGCGGAGTATGCAGCTGTCGCACCACCTGTCGTGTGCACCGCTCCGTAGAGGATTCCTAGAGGAGAGGACGGGGGGACCGTACGAGAGGAGAGAGAGGGGACGTGCATGCGCTGTCGGGGTGTGAGACGCGGGAGCCGCTCCGTAGAGTAGAGGATACCTAGAGGAGAGAGGGGAGAGGACGCGCATGCCCTGTGGTGATGTCGGACGCCGGAGCCGCTCCGTAGAGTAGAGGATTGCTAGAGGAGAGATGGGGAGAGGACGCGCACGCGCTCTGGGGATGTGGGACGCGGGCGCTGCTTCGTAGAGTAGATGATTCCTAGAGTAGAGAAAGGGGGTGAGCATAGGAGAGAATAGGGGGAGGGTACGCGCATGCGCTGTGGGACGCGGGGGCCACTCCGTAGAGTAGATGATTCCTAGAGGAGAGAAAGGGGGTGAGCGTAGGAGAGGAAAGAGAGAGAGGAGGAGGGGACGCGCATGCGCTGTGGTGGTGTGGGAAGCGGGACGGACCAAGCCCCCTCCAAACACATGCAAGCAAGTTCAAGGAATGGGTTCAACCTGGGCGACAGACACCACCTGCCTAGCCATTGCTAATCAGCCTCTCTGTGCTCTCGGCAATGACTCTGATGACTGTACTAGTGGTTGACGGTCCTTCATATTACTACAGTGTCCTGGTTCGCATAATGCGTGCTTCCCTACTTCATGTAAGTGGCCGGACGCGGGACGCCGGACGTGGGACGCCGGACGCGGGACGCGGGAGGGACGGGCATAGCCCCGAGCATAAGATGCTTCGCATCTAAAAAAACAGCCCGCTTAGATATTTCATTTATTCATTCATTCATTTATTCCTATAAGTGGTCCTTTCGGTTGAACCTGCGCCGTGCTTGGTGAAGAATTCGCGGGATACGTTAAAGCGGAATCACTCAAGCTCATTCTTCATATAGCATGGTCGTTTGTTTAAAGGATATATTGGAAAAGTAATTTCTTTTTTTCCGGCACTTCTTTTTATGTAGGCTACAAAAAAAAGCTACTGGGATAGGCAGCGCAACTGTTCATTCTGACCAGATCGAGCACGGTTCCTCTCCAGAGTGTCTTAAGCTGGGTGGGCCCTTTAATGCTTGGCTCCAAAGACGTGCGGGAGGACAGGTGCTGTTGGGAATTTGCGTATGTTACTGTCCTTGTCGTATAGACACTGTTTCCGTGTGCTCGTTGTGTCCCACGATTGAATAATTTTTTAGATGTGAAGCATCTTATGGCGAAGCTTAATCCGGTGGTGGTGGTGGTGTGCCGCGTGACCACACTTACTGCGCATGCGCAAACCCTTTCAAAAAAAATAAAAGACCTCCTCTCCCCCTCTCTCTCCTCTGGCATCCCTCGCCGCGGTAACCACACCCTCACTGCGCATGCGCCTTCCCTCTTCTCTCCCCTCCTACGCTCCCCCCTCTCTCCTCTAGGCATCCCTACCTGCGGCGTCCACACTCCCACTGCGCATGCGCGTCCCCCCCTCTCTCTACTCTCCTACGCTGCCCCCCTCTCTCCTCTAGGCACCCTGCCCGCGGCGTCCACACTCCCACTGCGCATGCGTGGGAGTGTGAACTCGCTAGCCGACGCAGGCAGCGTCTGCTGGCGAGTTTCTTGGTTGGAAAAACCGACTGCTCGCGCTGCACAACCGTACACTGGCCACCCAGTATATATGGCAATGGATCTTGACCTGCAATGTGGTGCCGGTGGGAGATTTCTCCTGTGCCTTGTTGAACAATAAAAATTCGCAGCGTGCGCGTTTACTAAAAGCGGACTGCGGGTCTCTGTGTCAAGTCGGAGTCTTCTGTCTCTCATTGCCCATTAGCAGCGATTGGCATGTTCCAGTAGAAACACCGCTCCATCACTGCGTGCTTTGCGCCTCGCCAGTTTTCTCTCCTTGCGCAACGCTGCGATGAGCGCCAGCCTCAACGCCGCCGCCAGTGTAAGCGTTAGCGCCCGCTGCTTCACATCTACACATGGTTCCCTTTAGCAGGAGATGGTGTAATTTTTTTTCTAAACACTTGCGTCCGATAGTTCGCAGCGTCCTCAGATAAACTAAACTATTTCTAAAGAAACAAATGAGTCTTTCGTGTACACGGCGAGGGCGAGCTCGCTGCCCTTCCATATTCGGCCATATTGAATTGCGGGATCATTGCGTACAGCTGACTCTGCGACCCTGCTTTCCACAGAAATACGTGGCAGGAAAGCGGAACGCAAATTACGCGTGTTTTCGAAAGTGTGCACGTGGTTGTTCGCAATGCGAACGTTAACGTTGGAAAGCGAATAAGAAGAAGAATAAGCAAAAAAAAAAAAGAAACAGCGCTAGTGAAGCGCGAGGTTCAACGAAATACGCAAAATAAAACAGCGAATGTAGAAGGCCAGAAAAAATATTAAACATTTTTGTGTTTGAACCACATGCTCTTTTCCTGACCGATGGAATGTCAACAGGCTGAGATGTTTGATTTTGCACTGCCGCACTTGAACGCTAGCACTGTTCTTTAAGTGAAAACCCATACCCATAACTTTACAAAAGATTTCTTGGATTTTCTATCAATATGGTCTGTGCTGAGCAATGATAGTGCCTAAAGAAAATAAACATGGCAGAAAACCAACCGCCAAAATGCCTGGCCCCAGAATTACTATATCAGAATAACCGCTCAGACGCTGCAGGCGTTTCTGCGCTCGACAACTCCACCGCTATGTACTTATGAAGGTGTCTGCGCAAGAGAAGGCGCCACCGCCTCGCTGAGCGAGCGAATGCCCCTTTCCCTATGCCTCGCCGGCGCTGCGTCAATACATGTGATGGGGGAAACGACCTGACGGAACTCGTTGCAGACGACGAGTATCTCAACTGCCGTAACAAGCAGGAAGTCGATAAAGCACATCAAAAAGCAGTGCGCTTGTCCCGCACAAAGTTTGCGAACCTAGGTAACAAGATTCTACTCGTGACGGGGAAACCCTACAAGCTTACCTCAAACATCGGCATCCTCGACGTTTTTGTAAACGCAGCAGTGGGAATTTTACGAACGGGGTGCGCTGTGTGCCCTTACTACACACATCCGCAGGTTTCACAGTGGTGGAGCTATCAAACTTTTTTTAGGTGCGAAGCATCTTAGAGCCGAGCTCAATCCGGTGGTGGTGTGCGTCCTGGCCACCCTTACTGAGCATGCGACTACTCTCTCTCCCACTCTCCTCCTTTACGCAGGTGTTCGGTCGCCTTCTCTCCTTTCCTCCCACCGCGCTGCAGCCTTTAAACCCACTCCCTCCCCTCTTTCCCACGTTTCATTAAGCGCGTGCGCTCGCTCGAGGAAGTCTCGCTTGAATCTTGCGGCCGCTCCGTCGGTTCCCGGACGCTGCAGTTGTCTCGAAAGCCTCGCTACCCTCGCCGCAGACGCGTTGTCTCTCTGTAGCGGAAGCGGTAGCTCGACGCCGACGCTCGGCTTCGACGGCCGAGTGAACGTAAACGGAAACTTGGTGTGCACCCCCCAATGCTGCTTCGCATCCCCTCATGGTTCCCTTTAGTGGGAGATGGTGTAATTTTTTTTCATGTGAACACAGTGAAGATGCACTTGCAGAACTTATTAAAGCGAAAGTCTTATGTGCTTCATTAGGCACCGCGGTGGTACAGTGGTTACAGTGCTCGGCTGTTGAACCGAAGGTAGCGGGTATGATGCCAGCCGCGGCGGTCGCATTCCCGGTGGAGACGGAAATGCTATACAGGCCCGTGTATTTAAACTTCGGTGCATGGAGTCACCAACCACTTTTTGAAATAATTATTGAACGACCTCAATCCAGCAGTTTATCTCCTCATGAATAGATTGCCGTTAAAATTTTCTCGAATCCATCATGAACGTGCGGAGTTACATACAGTGTTTGTCGCGTGCTTCAAGCGATTCAACCCAACAAGCCAGCTGGAAGCTTCCCAGTGAGGGATGGCATGGCGGAAAGGAGTTACGTCAGCCTGCGTCGTGGCAATGAGCGCTCGTGACCAAACGCGATCGCTCTCTCCCGTTGTGATTAGCGTTCGGGAGTGTGGTTCACTGCGTAATGTTAGTAGACTATGGAGCGCGGAGCTTGCACTTGACGGCCCACGACTGCAAGAAGCGCATCCGATCCAAACGCCGCATTTAATTTATGTCAGCTATTGGCCATCTGCATGCTATCTCTTTTGTGACGTCAAATAGCAGGCGCCGGCAGCACTGAAGTGAGAGAGCAGAGACCTCTGTATGAAAAGAGGGCGCCTGAGAGACTGCCATTGCCAAATTCGCGATCCGCTTATGAGCTGCCCCGCAGGACTGCAATATTTGGCTCAGATATCCATAGTACGGTATGGATACGTAGGATGTGTTTTTTTCACCAAGCCCGAAGGGTGGTTGGTTCATGACACCTCTGAAGAACCACAGGGAGTCTATTGGCCTCGAGGAGTTACGGAGTCGCCCTCTATCGGGCGCGCCTCGATTGCGTGCTAGGCAGGATATACCGCCGCGCGCTCCCCATAAGATTTGCTGTCGGCGCTCTACAAAACACGTCGCGGAAGCGCTCCAGGACATTTCTGTGCGTACTTTCGAAACGAAATATGTTCTGTAGTGTTGAAATAATAATTTTCGATGAAAAGAAAGCACAACATAGTTTACAGTCACTGTCTCTTTGCAGAAAACGGAGCGCCCGCTTCACGCGGTCACCGCGATGAGACCCCTGAACCGGCTTCTTGCGTGAAATGTAGTCAGTCGCTGAGTACAAACTATGTGAAACATTTTGTTAGAGTAGACGCCTGTATACCTAAATGGAGCATAACAGAAAGAAGCCTCAAGCCAGTGATCGCACGGGTTCGCGGCGACAGACGGAGCTTTTGCATGTATGAGCGTCTGCATGTATGTTCGTACTCATGGCTTCGCTTTCGCTACGAGCGTGTTTTGGCGCCGTGCCGTGAACTTTAGGCCGCAAAATATGAGAAAATTGTAAGTACACAAAAACTATTGTTGCGCGGACGCTATCAGATTCCGATTTTTTATTTTTTATTTGTACAACTGCGACTTCGGCGCGCCTATAGCAACTTGTGATGTCCCGTCCCGACGATTCAACGTTTTTTTCTTTCGTTTTTTTTTCCAGTCATATTAATGTACATTTCAATGTCATTTGACATGTTGCCTCGCACTGCATATAGATCGGTCTTCTAAGCGAGCTATTGCCGCTGCTCCTGTTATTTCAGTGTGTTCGTTTCGTTTGGTGGTCACACAAAGCGTGAGAAAATGCGATGCCTTTTTTCATATGTTGCTTAATTTTCGTTTCCATTGCATTCCACTGAACTTGCCGCTCTCTGCCATCAACAAATTCATAGACCAAAGCTTCACCACTTCGAGATTGCTGATGGGAAAAAAGCGGTCTACGAGGCCATTTAGCATACAACGCCAAGGAAACGAATGAAAATACACTAACGTTCGCCGCACTTGTTCTGCAAACGTCGATGTGAACAAGGACCTACCTGAACTTGAAATAGTGGTGAAAGAAACGGAAGTTATTGCAGCAACCTGCAGCTGCAACGCAAGGTAACAACAACACGTAAAGAGTTAAATGCAAAATTTTACTGCCCAGCATTATTTGGCGAGTTGCCCAGCAATTAGGGTGTAACGCCAACAGCGCGGCATCTTTTCCACATAAATAAATAAGGCTGCAAAAAAAATGCATGGGGTTGGATAGGCCCAACTTGAGTTTAAGAGTGGCACAATTAAGTCATAGGAATGCACGATTGACTGAAAGAATGTTATTGCCAACATAAATGCAGCACACATCAGCCGCAGCATTTGACTCGCTCGCTATGTACATCCACCAGCAAACGTCGCATATAGGTTATGAAGGCGAAAACCTTCGATGCCTCATCAAAGGGGAAGATTGACCGCCGGCATCCCGCCTCGTCGGCGCCGGCACGAGTAATGCAAAAAAAATCACCATCACGGGATGACGTCACCATATGTCGTCATCATGACGTCACAGATTGCCCAAATTTGCGAAGACGTCATGACGTCGCCATGACGCCACATAACGTGATGTCACATCATGACGTGTTTACACGACATGGTCGATTTACACGGCCTCCGTGATCGGTGGGCCGATCACGGAGGCAGTGCAAAACCTCGTTAGGTGCACAAAGTTTTTTGGAGCGGGGTGGGGAAAATCTATACATTGACTGACAAGAAGGAGAAGGTGGCTTTCGCCTTCCGGTCATCTTAGGGGAATGTACAAGGAACCTTGCGAGTGTTTAAATCCAACGTATCTAAACAGTCACCCAAGAATCTGCAGCCGATATTGTAGACGCTGAGCACGGGGCCGACGATCAAGAGGTCGCACAGGAACGTTCTGAGATGGTATCGCGGGATGCAAAAGGCAGCGCCTTTTCCATACTGCGGTAGATAAGCACCATTAGCCGGCGGGAAGCGCGCGCGGACGATCGTCGCAGTGCGCATTTTCTGCTACTCAACATCACAGCCCCGACGCAGTAGCGAAAATCGTCGTCGCGGAAGTGCTTGTTGTACACATGACTGGTATCCGATCGCTGCTTGCCGGTTCTTAGCACCACAACGCACTCTTCACGCAGTGTCTTGTCCCACGGGCACCGGTGTAGGCTTATACCGGACTTCGTTGCGTGTGTACGTCCGGCAAGACGGCACCGAGCAGTAAGAGCAGCATGTTCATCACTTTCGGAGGCAGCCACTCCTGTTACAATGTGTTCAGTTGGGTTCAAAATGCGAGGAAACCTCCGTATTCGTAGCGACCGCAGCGCAGGGGGGAGCTTGAAACTCAATTACAAAGCACGCGGCAGCGCTCCGCAAGTAGCCGACGCGGCCGCCGAGACCGCGTGATCCTGCCAAGCACGTCACGCCGATGGTGGCGCCGGCATTTCCAGTGGTGGCCCTCGAGGCCAATACTGCGTTTGATACATCAGGTACAACGCTGTGGAGGCTAGCGAAACTGCTTACAGCAGATGCGTCCGCACTATGAAATAATGCAATGATGTCGCCACCCGTAGTGTGATTTTCTTTCGTCTTCAGGCTGAGTTGTGTCTCAGATATAAAGAAACCCCGTTACATGGTTGTCATTAAGTTGTTCTGGATCGCATCGGGTCTCTTTGTTTTGCTTCTTGTGTCTCATTTGCAGCCCATCGTGACGCACCACACGCGGGTTCGTGCTCGGCTCGCACGAGCGTTCACAACGGCGAAAGCCATGCGCGATACGCGCGTACTGACAGAACTTGCTGACCGAACTTATTGCCTAACTTCCACAGCGCTGCATCCGATACATGAAACGTAGAATAAACCTTCAGAACCCTCGACTGCCTCATGATGACATTATGGATTAGGCACGTAAAACACAATTATTCGTATTAAATGCGAAGCATTTCTTAGCGAACTGCAGACACTTTGGCCGTTTCTATCTATCTATCTATCTATCTATCTATCTATCTATCTATCTATCTATCTATCTATCTATCTATCTATCTATCTATCTATCTATCTATCTATCTATCTATCTATCTATCTATCTATCTATCTATCTATCTATCTATCTATCCGCCTACGTATGGATGCTCTCATTGTCGTGTCCTTTGCTTGGCACACACCAAAATTTGAATGGAACGATGAACAGGTCAACACATGAATAGCGTGAGATACCTGCTTTAGTCATGTGTGGCACACACCCGTATACCACGGCCCAAAGGAATGAGGGTATGAGCCGCAGGTGATTGACAGTTACTATCAACCCGGGAATGGCGATAGTAGACATCCAATAAGCTTCACGCCTTCGCGTTACGGAGCTTGCATCGCAGGCGGAGCAGGCGGGGGCCGCGTTGTCGGTGAGGGAAAAATCGGAGGAACGGAAAGATAAAAAAGAAAAGAGATCCCGTCACTGAAGTCGACGTGCCTGGTAAACCCATGATCAATCTCGTATCCAGGAGGCGGAGAGGGGGAGGGTTCTGTTAGACTTATCCATCTCCAGATTGTTGCTTCCTCAAACAGGCACATTTCTCGTATAGTTAAGGCCTTCAGCAAGTGGCTCTTTCCTCTCCGAAAAAAAGTCCTCGCTACGGGCCTGCTCTACTCAAAATACACAAAGTCGGTGCAACTCGGAACGCTTGACTCAACGTAATAAAAAATTGCTATATAGGCCACTACTTGACATTCACTCCGAGTATGAGCGGGATCTGCCATATTTTACAATGACATGCCTCATCAGGTACTGGAGTTCAATAGCACGGCTTGCAGTGAAAAACCCCACGCTACCTTGTAAAGATCAGGTCGAAATCAAGGTTTTCTAGGCGGAATCCACCACAGCTACTCTGCGTGGCAGTTAAATGTTGTACCGCAGAGCCAGTGCTTGAAACCGCCTTGGACAAATACCCAATACAGTCGTCGTGTCGGGTGAAGAGTCACGTGAACGGATGGAGTATCTCGTGGCAGAAAGAGACAAGAACCTTTGCCCCCCCCTCCTCCCTAATGAGGAACACGACGCACGCCTATGCCTACTTGGATGCGTTGGTGTGCCCAGGGTTTCCCATCAGAGGGGCGGAGGGCAAATCTTCATCTTTATCCGACTGAGTGAAAGAACTGGGCAGACTCCGCGCCCCCCTCTTAGGTGACTTAGGGCGTGGCCAATGGAACTTTTATTGCGAGAGCAATTATATGGACAGTCTCGACGGGTTTTTGCCGTCGCCGTCACCGTCGCCGTCATTTCGCGTATAAAGTTCAAATTGATAGAACGCCCAGCGCATCGTACGTTCCATCCGCGGGTAACAGCTCGGGAGCGGGGGGCGACAAACGCGACTGAAGCGGACATCAAACGAGCCGGCCCATCTCCGTTGCTTCGAGGCGTATGCGATAAGATCCCCCCCCGCCTGTTCGACCAGCCGGGGAACGCTCAAGAAGAGAGGAAACGCCCCGCGCGTCTTTAACAAGCGCGGAAAGACGCGATGGGGGGGGGGGGGGGGGGACCTCATGCAGCCACTGCAACCTTTGGTTTTACGAGCGCGGTCGTCGCTGGCGCACGCGTTATCTCGCAATCTCAGCAGCCGACAGCGGGCGGCGAACAGTGTCCCTGGAGCGGCCGTATGCTCTTAAGCAAGCATTTTGTAGAGTTGCGTGAGATCGGATCCATAAGAGTTAGCTGCCAGCCTCAGTTCGAATAACATTAGAATTTGTTGCTATCGCATTCATTGCTTCACCCTTGCGGTGAAACTGACTTTTTTCACGATAAGTACAGCGCCCTTAGCGGCGACAGCCAAAAGCAAATTTGGTGGCTTTCCGGTCGATGCGACAGCGTGGGAGCTTGTGCGTTCCCTCGCATCCATGGCCTCCGAGATGGCGCGCCGGCAGGTTTCGGAGGCCAAGAGCCACCAAAAATGTTTCCGGGTGGCACCGTCGGAGTGCTTCCGGTGCGCATGCGCAGAAGGCGCCCGTGGAAAAGGTCCATTTAGGGCACTGGGGATTTAGGACTCCATCATGCGCACGCCTATATCCTTGGAGGGATGAATGAATACGTGGATACGACGATAGGGAGATGATGGTTGGATGCAACAGGTGTGCCCTTTAAAAATGTGGTAACCATCAGTCACCGAGCTCAATTTTTAATTCAGCCTACGCGAATTACCTAGGCGAATGACTTTTTTTTCAGAGTTAGTCAACCGTTCCTGGGTCAAACGCCGTCCCTCGTTGTCCCTCGTCGTAACCGAGTGACAGACCACCGAGGAAGACCTCCTGGCTTGTGTGCCTCGAGCCGCAAGACGCTCTTCATTTGCCAAGGCAGGCGGGAACCTTTACTTCCAAAATAGAAAAAAAAATAAGTGGAATTCATCAATAAAAGTAACAGTAGACAGTTGTCTGTAACTGCTTTTCACGCCGCCGAAGAAAAAATAAAGGAAATAGTTATCAGTAAGAAACGTAAAAATATACAAAAGAAATAAAGGAGAACGAAGAAGTGCGAGATTTAAGAGTCGTCGGTAACAGTACGTACATACATGTCTCTCTCAAATTTATTGGCTTGCCTCATACAATATATCTCCAAATGAAGACACGCGTAGAACTGCGCTCATATTTTCGCGTTAGGTAGTTTGGTAGTCGTCGCTAATTTTACAGCGGAGCTCTTATGAGCTAGTTTCTTACAAAAAGTATGTTTGTCTACAGGAAAAAAAAAAGAGGAGGTGACCGCAATCGTTTTTTCTAGTAGCGGCACTTGAACCTCTGCGTCGGTGTGTCCTTGTCTCTTGGTGGACCCTGGTGCTTTGGTTGTGCTGTGGTCCATATGCCGTGACTCCAGCATGTTGTGTGACAAGATAAGCCCAAGGTATTGACCCGAGCACGTTGTGTGACAAGATAAGCCCAAGGTATTGACCCGAGCACGTTGTGTGACAAGATAAGCCCAAGGTATTTCTACAGCTGTGCACGGTGTACTGTTTTGTTGCTGAGAGAGTACACATGCTTCGACGAAAAATGGCTGTTCGCGAGCGCCACTACTGCAGCTAGTTCATGGCTAATCCGGATATGCCAATAAATAGTTTTCGGGCACAATCTGATGAAGGAATCCTGCAATGAGTTGTAATCAGGATAAGTAGTCACTGGGCACAGGCGACAGTCTCCCGAATCAAGACAGACTGATGACCTAATATTGCTGGGCAGGTAATTTATAAATGTATTAGAAATAACAAGCGTGCCAGAACACAGCCCTGTGGAATACCAGAAGTTAATCAAGAGTTGATGACGAACTGGAATTTAATGAAATGGACCGAGAGCGTGTTGGGAAGCTAGCTATCTAGTCAATCAATCAGGGTTATTTAAATAATACCTAGTTTACTCAGCAGTCTAACATCGTCTAATTTACTTGGTACGATATGCAAACCAAACAAGATAGATATTCTGCGGATGATAGAGCCTTTGAACTGATTAATAAATTGGGAGCCCACCCCTATGGGGAAAAAGTGTGAAGCTGGGTGTGTGCGTGTGTGACCTACTAGCTTCCTTTTTCTGTTTCTTTCTTTCTTTCTTTCTTTCTTTCTTTCTTTCTTTCTTTCTTTCTTTCTTTCTTTCTTTCTTTCTTTCTTTCTTTCTTTCTTTCTTCCTTTCTTTTGTTCTTTCTTTCTTTCTTTCTTTGTATCGAATTGTCGAATGCTCCCTTCTAAAATTTTCCTACCTCCATGCCGGGAATTGGACCTTCATCTACGTACATAGCAGCTTCTATTGCTACAAGCAACAACGACGGTAGTTCGTGAACGAATTAAATGCACGAGTGTAAGGCAACAATGAAGTATGGTAACGTCAAATCACTAATGACCTCGATAAGATATCAGATTGCCGTATCAGAAATGGCTGTTCGCCGACAAGACCACGATCGCGAGAGCATCAACGGCTCACACAAGTACGCATTCAATTGAAGCACCTTCGAGGGCCGCATGTGTGCGCACCCGCATTTCTGTGCAGTCGCCGGCATAAGGTATTTCGCGAACTATGCCGCCGCCGTCACGAGAACACGTAACTCATAAAAGCTTCGCTTCATATTCTTCGAACAGGAGGGTGTTCCTGAAGAATGGTGGAACAATGAACGTCCCAACTAAATGGCCCTTATTAGGTGCATATAGTGAAGTTCAAAGCCCGGGTTCAAACCAAGCGACGCCGAGAAAATCTTTGTTCTTCTCTACTATCATTTCATTCTAGCGTTGATTGTCTCACGCCACAGAGACGTAAGAACCGACTTTGACAACGGACGGACAGTTTTCTTGTTGAGTCGGCAAGAAATGCTTACTCATATTTAAAAGCCCTCCATAGAACAAGATATCAAGCCGCCATGGAAGATAGTCCACATCAGCAAAATTTAATAGTCTGCGAAAGTATAATGCCAAGCTCGCGTTTTCGTGGTCTCGGTATGCGGCTTGTGTGCGACCGTTCCCAGCGCTGACTGATGCTGGAGGGAAAGTTGAAATGTGCCATCCCGATGCTGCCAGAAAACAGCGTTTAAGTGCGGAGCGCTTTAGGAGGCCCGGATGTCGTACGCTATCGTGCGCTCTAGTATTCTATCGTCGTTGCTTGGCGTAACACCACATGCGTAGCATATTAAGCGCGCTCGCGCCGGAAGTCTTTTTCCTCTGGTTCTTCGAGCGCCTTGATGATGATCACTTATCATTCTTATACAACGTTTCACCTGCGTAATGCCAAGCGCAATAGTTTTTTTTTTTTGCTGATGATGATCACTTATCATCATCAGCAAAAAAAAAAACTATTGCGCTTGGCATTACGCAGGTGAAACGTTGTATAAGAATAGTGAAAAAAAGAAAGAAAGAAAGCGCCAAGTAGAAAGAGAAAGAAAGGAAAAAAATAGGAAGAAATATAGAAAGAGCAAGAAACACAATGCAATAGATAAAGAGACAGGAAGAAATAAATAGAAATAAAACAGAAAAAGAAAGAAAGAACGAAAATGAGAAAGAAGGGAGAAACGAAAAAGAAAACCGAAGAGAAACAAACAAGGCTGCCCAGCTCCGCACTTCCTTCAGGCTTGGAAGCCCCAATGCGAAGCTGCCTTAACTTTATTTTCGGGAAAGTTGCAGCGAACCAAACACTCTACGTTTGCAAATAACTTAGACAACTGCAAAAGCAAAGTTCAGCTTTAATATTTCATTCATTCATTCATTCATTCATTCATTCATTCATTCATTCATTCATTCATTCATTCATTTATCTCATTGCTACGGGTACGAGCGGTTCTTTCGGTTGAAGCTGCCCCTTTCTTGTTGAAGAATTCGCAGCATACATTTAAACGGTACCCCTCCAACCACTGTTTTTCCACCATAATCGCTTGCCTAAAGAATGTAACGGAAACATCATTTCCCTTCTTTTCCGGCCTTACTGTGCAGGCTACAAGTAAAGCTACTGGAATAGGCAGTCCTACTACATGTTGTAACCAGACCAAGCACGGAGGCTCTACAAAATGACCTAAGCAAGGCGTACCCCTCAGGATTCGGCTCCAAAGGCGCCCTGGGTAACCTCGACGGATCTAGATCAGGGACAGCTTGCTGCTCTCCTGGGGTGCTATCGCGGAACGATTCCTTTTAGGGGCGAAGCTCCTTATAGTCTAACCTTGTCCCGCGTCAGGCGTAACCGGCAGTATCTCGTGATAATGATGACGATGACGCTGATGACCATGAAGAATAAGCGCGTTCCTGACCACCTCTAGTTCCCATCGTGTGCACCGAGGAAGCAGAGCGTCCCGCAGGCGGTGTGGCCATCTATGTCAAGCAGAACACTGTAGTACATGAAGGCCGTCCACCACCACTACAGTCACTAGAGTCATGGCCGAGAACATAGAGGGGCAGCTTAGCAATGGTGGTTGTGGTTCGAAGAAGGAAAAGACGCCTAATTTCTGCAGCCCGGTAGGGAGCACGGCGCAGCGCCTGCGGGATAGGGGGGATGGAATGACAGTGGATAGAAGAAAAAACGTTAGGGATGTAGTGGCGCAGAGGTCTCCAGCACGAACAGCAGCAGTTCGGCAGCAAGGATAGGGGTGGCAAGGGTCCCGGTCTCAGCGGTAGAGCAATGGCTAGGCAGGTGGTGTCTGTCGTCCAGGTTGGCTCCATTCCTTGATGTGCTTGCTTGCGGGGGGCTTATACCCCTGTCACACGTGGCAACGTAAGTGCACTTTGTGCGAGTGCACTTCGCCGCGAGTGTCATTTGCACGCTGTCACACGAGAAAGTTTAGTGCCACTCGCTGCAAAGTACACTTGCCGGCAAGTGTGTTCGCAAACCTCACTTCGCTGCGACGGGTGTGTAGCCTCGGTAGCAGTGGCTTGCGCATAAATACGCTGTTGCACAAAGCGGCGCTCATAGTATTTTTAAACCATTGTTTTCGTTATTAGGAATACTGATATGTATTAAAACAAGTCATACTACAACGAAAAACCTAGCTACGCTCGCCCTCGGGCAGCTTGCGGCCACGTCCGCTAGGGGGGATGCGGGAGCACATGCCGTGCAATGGCCGTGTCTGTCGTATTGTTTACTTCCTTGCACACTTGCACAGGTGTTGGTCACTCGTTCTCTAGTCATTTGCGATGGCGTCTGCCACTGGTGCTACTTTTACGAAGACAACGTGGTCCGATGCTGTGACACGGGCGCAAAAGTAACAAAAATTCCCCATCTCCCGCTAAAGGGAACCATGTGTGGATGCGAAGCAGCGGGGAGATAATCAGCTTGAGCGGGAGGAACGTCGCCGCTCTCATTTCACGGCAGTGGTCCGGGCGCTCATCGCGGCGCTGCACAGGAGAGACAATGAGGCGCGCGCGCTCCGTCATTTTCATACCGCGGAACTACCGTGGCGCCCCCCAGCGGAGTATGCAGCTGTCACACCACCTGTCGTGTGCACCGCTCCGCAGAGGATTCCTAGAGGAAAGGACGGGGGGGGGGGGCGTAGAAGAGGAGAGAGAGGGGGGAGGGGACGTGCATGCCCTGTGGGGGGTGTGGGACGCGGGAGCCGCTCCGTGGAGTAGAGGATTCTTACAGGAGAGAGGGGGGAGAGGACGCGCATGCGCTGTGGGCGCCGCACCTTAGAGTAGATGATTCCTAGAGTAGAGGAACGGGTTGAGCGTAGGAGAGCATAGGGGAGGCGCATGCGCTGTGGGGGGGGTGTGGGACGCGGGGGGCCACTCCGTAGAGTAGATTATTCCTAGAGGAGAGAAAGGGGGTGAGCGTAGGAGAGAGAGGGGGAGGGGACGCGCTGTGGTGGTGTGGGACGCGGGAAGGAGGGACGGACTAAGCCCCCCTCCAAACACATGGGAGCAAGATTAAGGAATGGGGTCAACCTGGGCGACAGACACCACCTGCCTAGCCATTGCTAAGCAGCCTCTCTGTGCTCTCGGCCATGACTCAAGGAATGGGGTTAACCTGGGCGACAGACACCACCTGCCTAGCCATTGCTAAGCAGCCTCTCTGTGCTCTCGGCCATGACTCAAGGAATGGGGTCAACCTGGGCGACAACCACCACCTGCCTAGCCATTGCTAAGCAGCCTCTCTGTGCTCTCGGCCATGACTCTGATGACTGTGTTAGGGTTGACGGCCTTCATATTACTACAGTGTTCTGGTTCGCATAATGGGTGCTTCCCTACTTCATGAAAGTGGCCGGACGCGGGACGGGGGGATGGCGGACGGGGGACGCGGGACGCGGGACGCGGGACGGACACGGGAGCCCCGAGCATAAGATGCTTCGCATCTAATATATGCTGCGCTACTAATCCGCCAATTGCCACTGTCATCATTTCCAAAGTACACTTCGCTTTCTCGTGTAGCAGCGCACCGCCAAAGTGAGACTTTGTGAGCGTAAGTACACTCGCTCAAAGTGCACTTAAGTTGCCACGTCTGACAGGGGTATCAGTCCATCCCTCCTTCCCGCGTCCTGCACCCCTCCAGAGCATGCGCGTCCCCTCCACCTCTCTCTCCTCTCCAACGCTCACCCCCCTTTCCTCTATCAATCCTCTACAGTACAGAGCGGCGCCCGCGTCCCCTCTCTCTCCTCTCCTACGCTCACCCCCCTTTCTCTCCTCTAGGAATCCTCTACTCTACGGAGCGGCGTCCGCGTTCCACATCCCCACAGCGGATGTGCGTCCTCTTCCCCTCTCTCTCCTCTCCAACGCTCACCCCCTATCTCTCCTCTAGGAATCCTCTACGGAGCCATATAAGAACCCCTATCCCTCCACTTCACCGACCATAAAGCCGTTATAATGAAGGGGGACCGGAAGCCACGTCTAGCTACCATTTACGAATAAATAAAATTTCTTGTATATATACACACAGTGTTTGTCACGTCTTTGATGACGTACTGGACGAAAATTCATGGAAAATTCACGGTTTACCGATGCTTCGCCCACTCATCATCATTCACTCCGTGGATATGCTGTGATTTTTTTTCTATTCCAATTCTTTTCCGCGTGACGTCGAAGCTTACGTCAGCAGTGGGCGGGAACGCGCGACGCCTGCTCCCGTTGTGTGGTACCATCATTTTGACGTCAGGCTTTTTTACGGCTGCTTGATGGACAGACGCTTCGACCTATCACAGACGGCTAATGGCGGCGAAAAGAATAGAAAAAGGAATAGAATCGTTCCGCGATAGCAACCCTGATAGTCAGTGACAAGCTAAGAATAATATCCACGAAGTAAATGATGGTGAGTGGGCGAAGCTCGGAGGGATCATTCGGGTAACCGTGAATCCCCCCCCGTACATTGCCCACTCGATCATGCAAAGACGTGACAACACGTGTCACGTCTTTGCATGATTCTGGGTGTTCGATCGTGAGCTGGGCACGAGCGTCGCCGACTTGTGTTCCGGGCGCTCCCAGCCTCAGCGACAACGCCAGTTCGCGTTCCACGCGAACTGGCGTTGGAAGACGATGCCACCTACTCGGACGCCGAAGTCAACACCAGTGCTCGACGCAATGCCTCGCCTCCGCATGCATCACCACAGAACGCTGCTGCGAGTTGTGAAATGCCACGCGTCCTTGACTATGGGTTGTGCCGCCGTGAGTACCGGAGCCGCCGCATGCTCCGCGACGCGGTGCTCGACTCCGAGTACCGCGTCGGCCCGACGATCCCAATTATAACAGCGCCATCTATCCTCTTTAATCGTCAACTATACGAAACGCTCCCGTCATCTCCTGCAAGCCGGCCTTCGCTACAGAGACACAAACAGTTATAACCGATGGATACACGACAACACATTCCACAAGACACTGCTTCACTTCATACACAACACCGGCCTAACGGCGCACATTTAATACAGCAGATATACACAACAAATATTATGCCTTAAGGGCAAGTCTATGTCGCAAATAAAAAAAAAACCATACGAAAACCACTAACGCCATCTAGTGATATTATTTCCAAGGACATATACACACAACGCCATCTAGTGAGCAATTCTTAAAACTAGAGCTGGCTACATACATACATACATACTACTACTACTTGTGGGGTTCCGTGTCTACTCCAGGCAAAAGGACCGCTCGTCAACGTCGGGATAACTCAACAATTTATTAGTACGAAAACAACTTTAAAATATTACGGCGAAACAGCAACACATCATAGCAAAGTTCACTACGGATTCTGCGCTCCACTTTCGTGCCTCTGCCGCTAACCCTGGCCTCGGCGGACAGCACGCCACACACACGCGCACACCTCACGGCAGTTCGCCGGCAACTCCCCCCGGCCAGTTCGCTGGGCTGGCTTATGAAGGATGCGCGCATGACGGCACCTGCGCAGTGGTCCCCGCAGCTGCTTATCACCACCACTGCGGGTGAGGGCGAGGGTTGGTATCGGAGATCCCCACATACTACAGAGGAGGGAACGACCCACACCCTTAGGAGCTTCGCCCCTAAAAAGTAAACTGTACTGCTGTCCAGCTGTATCATGCGCGTCCAACTACGGCCGCTTTTACCATGACGTAACAGTTAAGACGAACCAATAAAAAATGCAACATGGCGCCGTTCGCGACGAGAGGCGAGGTACCGCTGCTCCGAGACCGAGAGCCGTCCGTCAATTCGAATTCCTGTGGAGTTTGTTTCTTCCAGAAGAAGCTCTTTCCTACTGTTATCAGCACGTATGCAGCATCATCCTCGCCGGTCGTCATTCGATGCAGTAGAAGCTGTTGACTGTGCTGCGTTTGAAGTGCACCGAAGCAGCAGCAGCTCGGAGTGTTGCATCGCTCTATCGCGTTCCGTCGTTTCGGCAGCGTCAAGTTGAATCGCGGCGTGTGTTCCGTCCATCACTCGGGTCCACCAAGCATATCTCCTGAGCGTCACCACATCGGCGATTGTCGCGTTCGTTTTTGTGCAGTAAGGTGAAGTCGGAATGTGCGCGTCTGTGTAAGATTACCGTCCGCAAGAGCCATGGGATTAGCATTGCCGTATGTGCGTGCGTGGGTGTGCGTTATCTGTCGCTCGCAACATCGGAATCTTGGTGATCTATTGCGATATGCGCCGTGCTGTGCGTCTCTATGAATGACGTATGTGCGGACGAAGCGCAAGAGAAAGAAAGCGACCATGGTAATTCGTCAGCGCATCACGGTGCGAACGTAAACAAACCAGGTGTGGAGAACATGCTGTGGTGTGTGCATTATAAGGAGATAATTGTGGTCATCCGGTGCATGTGACGTGTGCCACCAGCCAAGAATGATGTGTTAGGTTGAAGAGCCCGTCGCGTAAGTCTCACGCTCGATGTACGAACGCCTTGCATGAAAAACGCCGTGTGAGGCAATCGTCTACAAACCGCGAAATGGTGCACGCTACATAATATCGCTGTGACGCAGGAACTTTCGATTGCGTGGATCACTATCGCAACTGAAGCGACGCCACTAAAACTATTCTGAGTGAAAAAAAAGAAGCTTTTGCTTATGAAGGCGTTGCATCATACTTCACGATACCATATTTGGAATTCCTGCTTTTGTCTAACGTGCGTTTTCTGCATTTCGCGTGTATTGTGTGCATGTGTTACGCAAGGACAATATGTAAGATAAACTACAGTGGACTCTCGTGAAGCTTATAGTACGTAGACCTTTTTTATACGCTTACCCTCCTTTTGAAGCCTCGCCCCCTCACTATGCTTCACGAACAGACGAGGAGGGGTGAGCCGTAGAGGTGAGGCTTGACACTGGACGAAAAGAATGTATGTACTTACTGATTGTGTCCACCGGAATTATATTGTTACGGGGAGAAAAGGCGTTGCAGATTATATTTACAAGGCGTATACAGAGACGCACTCGGAGCCAGGCATACAAGATGGAGACAAGTCCGCGCGATTTGTTTGTTTGTTTGTTTGTTTGTTTGTTTGTTTGTTTGTTTGTTTGTTTGTTTGTTTGTTTGTTTGTTTGTTTGTTTGTTGCCTCTATCCTGTGGCACATACCCACTCTGGGGGATTGGCCAAGGAAATGTATTGTATGTTACGGGTGATAGCTATCGTATTGCTCGCCAACACATAACTAGAAATGGAAAAAAAGAAAAATAATACTAATAATAATCATAGCAAAAATAAACGTTAAAAATTAACAACAGCAACAAAGAACATAACAAAGAGAGAGAGAGAGACAGAGAAAAAAAGGAAGGAAATAGCTGTCGATATAATAATAAAGTTCTGAAATTTTGAGGAGACCAGACAGCTGTGTTTGCCTTACCCAATCAAGTTGGAACGTGTATTTTACATTTCAATACATTTTAAAGTTTCTTCGCGAGTATTTATTGAAGGAGCCATTATATTGGAATACGTTTAGTGGCTTGAATATAGTTACAAACCGCATCAAATACGTCTCGATGGCAATGTCCCAAAACGGAGGCACCGAAAATCAGGGAACGTCGTCTTCTTTCATACTGTCTCCGTCTTCATCTTCGATAGCGCTTCGTAGCAATATGTATATACATTTATATGTTTTTTGTCATTTTTCCCCCGAGGAAGCATGTGTTTTTAAAAAGTATGTCCGAGTATATACGCGTGGTCTTTTGGCTACTCATTTTTTCATTCTTACATTTTTTGTTTTTATTTTTTGTGTCCTTTTCTTTTTTTCTCTCTGTCCCTGCTCGCAGGACGATGCTACAAAAACCGTAAATTTTGCCTTGATAAAGATCGGTCTCCGATAGACACTTTGACAAATAAAGTGCTTTTTTAGAAGCGTATCTCCTTTTCCTGTTTGTCTTAGGACAACCGAAGACAGCTTCGCAATCTCTCTCTCTCTCTTTCTCTCTCTCTCTCTCTATATATATATATATATACCTTTGCTGTGACACACACATACATAGAAGACAGGGGCCCCTCTTCCAGCAAAACTGGGCCTCTCTGCAGTAATGCCCACCGGGGTGATGTAGGTATGTAATAAATAAATAATAAATAAAAACGTTGAATGTTCAAGGATTGAAGGAGTCGTGGCAGCGCCAGTGTAAGTTGTCGAAGCGAGAAACAATCTCACGTAAAGCTTTTAGTCGCTGCCACTTTAGCCGCGCACATCGCCTTGGCATGAACATGACGGCAACGTATGCAATGACCCCCACAGTTAAGCACCATGTGCGGTACGCCCTTTTATGTCGTTGACACGACGTCAAATGAAGCCTTGCAGTTTACCTAAACACGATGACAAGCACGGTGACTCCAGACGCAAATACGGTATTCACGGCAACACAAGAATCGAAATTCGCGAAGGCAATCTCAGACCACCTCGCCATTCTTCACTTTGAGTCGTAGTTGCCATAGTGACAGCAGACAACTGTCGGCAACTGTCGGCAACTGTCGGCCATAGTGACAGCAGAACTGTCGGCGAAAGTTTCGTAAGAAGAAAAGAAAATGCGAACGACCATATTAAATGTAATTAATGTCCCTGTTTCGTTTTCCGAAAGCGTAGAGAAATGATTCCTTTATATTAACTTTTACGTTAAAAGTGGCATTCTTTGTTTCAATACCATAATAGGCGTTGCGCAGAAACGTCGCCTTCGAGATGTACATTACTTTTTTCGTAGACTCCGAGATGCCCGCGACGGGGGGGTGCGATTTAAACAACAGCTTTATTCTTAAGCTGACACTGAACGCCGTGGGTTCACAGTTTGTTTTATCTAGCTTCATTTTCTTGATTTCAATATCAATTTAGTATTGCAAGATAATGTGGTATGCGTCAAAATTATTGTCAGTGTTTAGGAACTACTTCGTTTGTAGCGCGGAGGCATGCAAAATATGAGCAATGCGGCCTCGCGGGCGGAGCTTATATTTATTCTTAGGCTGTCACCGACTATAGACCAGAATTTTCATTGCTTGTCGGGGGCAGCCATCTTTGCTGGGGGGGCTGCTGATTACGTGGAACGGACGACTACGCTAGCATTCAGCCTGTTCTTATCGCATGATGGTCGCCAGTGTTCGCTCGCCATCAGCTGTGACGTAACCATTCCGCAGCCCCTACGCTGGCCTCGCCGACAGATGACAACTGGGGTCAAGATTATGTATGCTTGCTCTAAACGTGGGTGCGAGAGTAAAAATAATCTGGTCTATAGAGGGTAAACGACTGTTTCCAAGTGTTAGTAGCATCCTAAAATGAAAAAAAAAAAAAACATGGTTGATCCCTTCGTCTTAGGAATCGGTATAACACGAAAGTCAAACGTGTCCTTACAGAAGTAGTCGAATGTTTACTGCACATTGATATAAGAGAGCTTGCACAATGTCTATTGGTGTGTTGACAGTTACAGCACCCTTTAACGTGGATGCATGATCCACGTTAACGCTTGATGGTACATCTGTATCCCGGCGACTAACGCCTATGATGAATGATTAAAGAAACCCTTGTGGTCATAGATGCTTGTGGTAGCTGTACGGTGAGGGCGGAGTCATTGAAAGCGGTGTGACAGCCAGAAGAGCATGAATGATTGGGCGCCGAACTTGGGCTAAGGTCGCCTGCTCGCGGCATGTTAGAGTTATTGAACAACGCTGCCCGACCAGAGGGAAACGCAACGCGCGTCGTGTCTTCCCTGTTGGCCGGCTGCGATTTTTCGCGGGGCGAGCTAGGAACATGGCTAGGGACGCGGAGTTACGGCCACGCGACTCACTCGAGCGTCGCACAGCTATTTTAAATGCGAATGCATTTCATAGTCGGGCTATGTCAGGCATCCGGCGTTGGCGTTGTCCGCGGAGGAGGAGTAGGAGGATAGGTTGAGGAGGTGTGCGCGCCGGCAGGTGTTAGATGTGAAGCATCTTATGGCGAAGCTTAATCCGGTGGTGGTGGTGTACGGCGTGACCGTCCTTACTGCGCATGCGCAAACCCTTTCAAAAAAAATAAACATAAAAAACCTCCTCTCTCCCTCTTTCTCCCCTAGGCATCCCTCCCCGCGGCAACCACACCCTCACTGCGCATGCGCCTCCCTCCTCTCTCCCCTGCTACGCTCCCCCCCCTCTCTCCTCTAGGCATCCCTGCCCGCGCCGTCCACACTCCCCACTGCGCATGCGCGTCCCACCTCTCTTCTTCTCTCCTACGCTCCCCCCCTCTCTTCTCTAGGCATCTCTGCCCGCAGCGTCCACACTCCCACTGCGCATGCGCACCCCACCTCTCTCTCCTCTCCTACGCTCCCCCCCTCTCCCTCTCTCGCCTGGCGACGCCGACACAGGCAGCGTCTGCTAGCGAGTTTCTTGGTTGAAAAAACCGACTGCTCGCGCTGCACAACCGTTCACTGGCCACCCCGTATATATGGCAATGAATCTTGACCTCCAAGGTGGTGCCAGTGGGAAATTTCTCCTGTGCGTTGTTGAACAATAAAAATTCGCAGCGTGCGCGTTAACTAAAAGCGGTCTGCGGCGGAGCTCGGCGGAGCTATATATGAAAAAAAAAATTTTAAAAATAAATAAAAAAATTAAAAAAAACAAGAAAAAGCAAAAAAAAAAAAGGCGCTGCGCCGTGCTCCCGACCGGGCTGCAGAAATTAGGCGCCTTTTCCTTCTTCAAACCACAACCACCATATATAAATGGAGTGAAGCGCGCGCGAAATGCATTCGCATTTCCTCACGATTCCCCTTCGGGGGAGGTGGGGGGCTTTTTTTGGTACGGACGGATGCTACGAGTGTGGATGCTAAGGGTAAGGTCGCCACCTGGCAGTGTGCTGATGCGTCGGCAAAATTGCACGTTTACTATTCGAAACACGCCGAATGGGACGGACGCGGAGAAACAACGCTTTGAAGAAACTAATCGTGCATTTCACGGTCATAATGCATTACTTCTCTTAGCAAGAGTACTGTGGGAGGACAGTGGTAGATATGAAAGGCTTGTTTTTAAAGCCTGCAAAGTATGTGACCGTGGCGCAGTGGATAGTGTGCCCGGCATCTCTTGTCGCGGACCTAGAGGTCGTAGGTTCGACTCCCGTTGACGGAACTTTTTTTTCTTTTTTTCTGATCGTGCGTATTTTTTCGACGTCATTTCCGTGACGAAAATACATCACTCAAATCTTGGTGGACCCCGGCATAAAACACTTTCGTGTTAAAAAACCTTTTCTAAACAAACAAATGAATCTGATGTATAAACGATTAGCCACAGCTTGCTGCCTTCGCCTTATGGTCGTCTCTATTGAATTTCGGGAGCATTGCGTAGCTAATTGTGCGACTCCGCTTTCACCAGAAAGCCGTGGCAGAAGAGCGGAACGTAAAGTACGCCATGTATCCGAAGGCGTGCACGTGCTTGTTTGCAAAGTGAACCTTCGAGTACCGAATTTTGCCAGGCGAATAGATGACGCCTGATTTCCCGACAGTGCCAAAGGCAGATGGAGACAACAGCAGCTTGAATTCTTTAGCACAGATATTTGAATTTTTCAATTGGTTAGCGATTAACCAGTCACCGGCTTAACCATTAGTAACTTTCGATGCGGCCCTTCTTGTCGATCAATCTACATTCTTGTACGGCGCTTCAAAAAAAAAATCTAAACATAATTGGCACTAATGGCTAGTGGAAGGGAAAACAGCATATGGTATATGAGCAAACAAGACGGAAATACAGAGGGTGAAGGAAAAATGAAGCAATTAAAAGTCGTCGAACAAAGAAGTGGTGAGCAACATGGAATGCTGACACTTATTGCGTGCATATCTGAATGTTTAGCGCAAAGAAACAACGCATGACAACAGATAGCAAGAGAACGCTGTATCATGGCGTTCGCATGTTTTCCGTAGTCCTGTGTCACTTTAATGCGGCCAACCTCGAAGTATGCAGTACCAAGTAGCTCATCAATGTGTTTAGTTCAACTTGTTGAGTGAAACACAGCTGTACCAAAGGAGAAATAAGAAAAAAATAAGGTTATGAAACGACGAATGCACTAAAGCAAACACCTCCATGCGCATGCATCCAGCGTAGCACAACGGGAAGGCCAAATGGCGGCACCAATGCCCATGCGAAACATTGTCTATGTGTTTAGAATAAGTGGATAACGCTTTAGAGCAAGCCGCCTAGGAACAATAACCTGCCGCGAGCCACTGCCTTTGGAGCCAGGTAATGTGGGCTACACTCAGCTTCACTCACCATGAAGAGCCTCCCAGCTAGATCTCGTTATATGTCACAGCAGGGTTGCCTATCCAAGCACCTTTACTTGTAGGCTACAAAACAAACAGTGGCGGAAAAAAAGAAATTGTGTTTCCATTATAACCTTTAAGCAAACGACTATGCTGGATAATGGAAGTGCTTAAAGGGCCACTAAACCACCCAGAGGTCGAAATTTAGTTGTGGCGTTCCAGTTGTGCATGAGTCTACTGCGAGCGCTGGTGGTAGTGGCTAGGTGAAGAATGGAAAAAAGCACCTCGCAGTGCCTTGAGGGGATGGGTAAGTGGGGGAAAAAGATAAGTAAAAAAAATTCCCCATCTCCCGCTAAAGGAAACCATGTGTGGATATGCGAAGCAGCGGGGAGATAATTAGCTTGAGCGGGAGGAACGTCGCCGCTCTCATTTCACGGCAGTGGTCCGGGCGCTCATCGCGGCGCTGGACAGGAGAGAGAATGAGGCGCGCGCGCTCCGTCATTTTTCATACCGCGAAACTACCGTGGCGCCCCCCAGCGGGGTATGCAGCTGTCACACCACCTGTCGTGCGCGCCGCTCCGTAGAGGATTCCTAGAGGAAAGGACGGGGGGGGACCGTAGGAGAGGAGAGAGGGGGGACGGGACGTGCATGAGCTGTGGGGTTGTGGGACGCCGCTCCGTAGAGTAGAGGATTCCTAGAGGAGAGAGGGGGGGTGAGCGTACGAGAGCATAGGGGAGGGGACGCGAATGCGCTGTGGGGTGTGTGGGACCCTCCGTAGAGTAGAGGATTCCTAGAGGAGAGGAAGGGGGGTGAGCGTAGGAGAGAGAGGGGGGAGGGGACGCGCTGTAGTGGTGTGGGACGCGGGAAGGAGGGACGGACTAAGCCCCCCTCCAAACACATGCAAGCAATATTAAGGAATGGGGTCAACCTGGGCGACAGACACCACCTGCCTAGCCATTGCTAAGCAGCTTCTCTGTGCTCTCGGCCATGACTCAAGGAATGGGGTCAACCTGGGCGACAGACGCCACCTGCCTAGCTAATGCTAAGCGGCCTCTTTGTGCTCTCGGCCATGACCCTGATGACTGTCATAAGGTTGACGGCCTTCATATTACTACAGTGTTCTGGTTCGCATAATGGGTGCTTCCCTACTTCATGAAAGTGGCCGGACGCAAGACGGGGGGACGGGGGACGGGGGACGGGGGGACGCCGGACGAACATAGCCCCGAGCATAAGATGCTTCGCATCTAAAAGAAGGAAAAGAAAGAGGAAAGGAAGGAGAGGACTCGGCGCAGCCCCAAAAGAAGAAGGAAGAAGAGAGATTAGAGAGAAAAACTACACCATCTCCCGCTAAAGGGAACCATGTGTAGATGTGAAGCAGTGGGCGCTAACGCTTACACTGGCGGCGGCGTTGACGCTGGCGCTCATCGCAGCGTTGCGCAGGAGAGAAAACTGAGGAGGCGCAAAGCACGCAGTGATGGAGCGGTGTTTCCTACTGGAACATGCCAATCGCTGCATGGGCAATGAGAGACAGAAGACTCCGACTGGACACAGAGACCCACACTCCGCTTTTAGTTAACGCGCACGCTGCGAATTTTTATTGTTCAACAACGCACAGGAGAAATATCCCACCGGCACCACCTTGGAGGTCAAGATCCAGTGTCATATATACCGGGTGGCCAGTGAACGGTTGTGCAGCGCGAGCAGCCGGTTTTTTCAACCAAGGAACTCGCTAGCAGACGCTGCCTGCGCCGGCGTCGCGAGGCGAGAGAGGGGGGGAGCGTAGGAGAGGAGAGAGAGGGGGGGACGCGCATGCGCAGTGGGGAGTGTGGACGCCGCGGGCAGGGATGCCTAGAGGAGAGAGGGGGGAGCGTAGGAGGGGAGAGAGTAGGTGAGGCGCATGCGCAGTGATGGTGTGGTTGCCGCGGGGAGGGATGCCTAGAGGAGCGAGAGGAGGTTTTTTATTTTTTTAAAGGGTTTGCGCATGCGCAATAAGGGAGGCCACGCGGCACACCACCACCACCACCGCCACCACCACCATCGGATTAACCTTCGCCATAATATGCTTCACATCTAAAAATTCGGCAGATCTCACGTACCATGGAAAGCGATGTTTTGCGAAGCATGCGGAGGTAAGGTGACTGGGTTGTAATCTTTTTTATTAATCGAAACGTTATAAAATGACGCTCAAGATATGTACAAATGTTGTACACACAGATATATGTTGAACAGTCCCACATGTTTCATACAATGTGGAGATAGGTTTGCAAGAGAAGCTTACCCTACGAAGCGACCGGGAAGGGACTCGACGTTCTCCACTGCCGTCGCACACAAAGACGTTACGGCCGGGTTCGTCGACTCTCCGACACGGCGCAGATATGGCACTCGAGGCAATTCGTCAACAAACGCGGATTTATTAACCCAAAATACAGCACAGTGTGACAATCACGGGTGTGTGGGATATGGCGTGGAGCAGCCGTGGAAGAACTCGATGCCGTCAATGTGATTAAAAAAGGCTTTTATTAATACTGACTGAGTCCATTAAGACCTTGCTGTTAGTCTGATGTCCCCGTTTCTTCTCTCGGGCTGACTGGCCCTTCTTCTTCATCTAGCGTCGGCTCGCTGGAGCTCGCGATGGAAACAACATTCCCGGCCGCGCAATGAAGTTAATCAAGGAGTTCCAGCGGGTATAGCTTTTGTATGGGCCTTGTCACGATGAGACCTCCTTGCTGTTTCACCTTGCAAGAGCGGACATGCCCATCTGAACTTCTAAAAACCTGAAGGATCCTTGCTAGTTTCCATAGTTGCCTAGGTGACGTCTCGGAATGCACAATAACGATGTCGCCTTCCTTTAAGTCCGTGGCTGGTCGATTGTCTGCAAAGTGTACAGATCGGAGTTGCAGCAAATATTCTTTCCGCCACCGCTTCCAAAAATTCTCGGTTAGAAGCTTTCTGTAAGCATGTCGGCGAATGGTATCAGCTCGTCTCGAGTTGGTGTCAACTTCGACCGTGTCATATGGCACAGCAGTTAGTCGACGGCCAAGCAATAGATCAGCTGGAGTCAAAGTGCACGGTTCCGCTTCGTCCGTCTCGACAAAGGTTAGAGGCCTAGAGTTGATCACTGCTTCGACCTCTGTCAGCACTGTCATAATTTCTTCGAAGTTGAGGCAGGCTCTGCCGAGAATCTTACGCAGCGAAGTCTTCACCGATCTGATCAGTCGCTCCCACCATCCACCCCACCATGGTGCATTGGGCACTATAAACTTCCAGAGAATACCGTTGGCGGTGAGATGGTTGGCGACGTGCTCTTCCTTGAACATGCGACATAGTCGTTTCAAATCCGCTGACGTCTTTTGAAAGGTCCTCGCGTTGTCCGAATAGATAACGCGGGGCAGTCCCCCTCCGGCTGACGAACCGTCGCAAGCATAATATGAATGTTTCAGCTGTCATGCTGGAGACGAGCTCCAGGTGAATTGCTCGCGACACAGCACAGGTGAAAAGTGCTACGTAGCACTTCGTGTCGCCGTCTTGCGTGCGTGCTAAGAGTGGGCCGGCGAAATCTACACCAACAACCTCGAAAGGGTTTGTTGGCTATATCCGGTGACTTGGCAAAGGCGCTGTTGGAGCACTTCCTGGTCTGGCGGCGAACCGTTTGCACACGTTGCAACTGCGTATAACTTTTTTCACCAAGATACGCCCGTGACAAATCCAGTAGCACTCTCTGAGCTGGGTGAGCGTCTCTCGTACACCGCCGTGTAGTACTTGCTGATGCGCTCTGATGACAACCAGAGCGGAGTAATGATGCTTTGCTGGGAGAAGTATTGGATGCTTGACCCTTAGTGGTGACTTCAGGAGCGACAAGCGTCCACCAACTCTGAGAATTCCGCCAGCGTCTATAAAGGGTCGAAGGTCTGCAATGCGGGTCGTGGGTTCCAGTGCCCGCCTGCGTGTTAGGCAGTTCAGTTCTGCGTGAAATTCTTGGTTTTGGACGTGTTTAACCCAGTAGTGCTCGGCTCGAAGGACTTCTGTAGCTGTCAGGTGGCTCATTTCTTCTGTTTTGTGCCGGCAGCGGTCCGTAAATCTAAACACCCAAGCTGTGATTCGCAACAAGTGCTGAAGCTTGCTGAAGCGCTCAATGTCTATAACTGGACTAAGTTTCTCCGTTGCCGTCACTACTTGAACAGCTGCTATCTCGCTTCTGGCAGCTTCACCAATGTCCGGCGAAATGGTAGGTTGGAGAGGCCACTTGTCCACTGAGTCATGTAGCCAGTCAGGACCATGCCACCACACTGAACTGGATCTAACTTTGTCCAACGTTACACCTCTCGTTAGTAAATCGGAGGGATTCTCCAATCCTGGGCAATATCTCCACCTGGATGGTTCTGTTCTGCACTTGATGTCCGTGATACGATTAGCCACGAATTGCTTCCACCTCGTGCAGTCTCCTCGTATCCACGACGATACAATCGTGGAGTCAGTCCACATAGTGTATTCAATATGAATGCCGTTGAGTGCACTGCTCACGTATGTCAGCAGTCTGGCGCCAACCAGTGCACCCAAAAGCTCCAGGCGTGGTAGCGTCGTTTTCTTAATGGGAGCCACACGTGCCTTGGAGATCAGCAAGATGGGTCGTTCGGCCGTTTTAGTAACGGCGTAGATTACGGCTCCGTACGCTGCTGGGCTGGCGTCGCAGAAGACATGCAGTTGCAGTTCACTTGGCAACGTCTTCCCTCCGCCGAGATAGCGAGGAATCGATATTTCCTGCAGTTGTGGAAGCTGCCGTACTAGGTCTTGCCATTCGTCTCGCAGGTCGTCAGGTAGTTGCTCATCCCAGCTGATTCCGCGTGTCCACAGTTTCTGGAATAGTATCCGTATGGCGATAGTGTACGGTCCAACGATTCCGATAGGGTCAAATATCCTCGACGTCGCCTGTAAAACGAACCGTTTAGTGTCGAGTTTCTCTTTCATAAAGTCTAGCAGTCGATCGACAGAGAAACTGAACTCGTCCTTTGCGGGATTCCAAGCAACGCCAAGAACTTTAACAGACTGTTCATGAAGGACTACCAGTTCTTGACTGGCAGACTCCTTCTGGCGTTCCAGGGCAACCATTAGGTTGGGTGAGTTTGTGGTCCATTTGCGTAGGACCATTCCCGCTGATTTCATGATTTGCTGAGCTTCACGGCAAAATTCTTCAGCTTCGTCTTCCGTGTCGGCGCCAGTAACCAGGTCATCTACGTAAAAGGATTCGGCCAGTCTGGTTGCTGTTTTCGCTTTGTGACCTTGCGTTCTCCTCACATGGTGAAGGATGGTCGCCGTGAGCAGGAATGGGCTGCATGTAGCTCCAAATGGTACACGAGTCATCCTCCATTCTTGTAGCTGACTACCCGTTAAGTCACCTTCGGCAAACCACAGGAACCGAAAAGCGTCTCTATCTTGTTCCCGTATGGATATTTGTAGGAATGCCTTCTCTATATCAGCGATTACCGCTATGGTATGTGTCCTGAAACGCAGAAGTATCTTCCCAAGGTCTTGGTAGAGGTTGTCTCCCTTTTCAAGGCACTCATTGAGAGACTTGCATCCCTTGTCATGCGAAGATGCGTCGAAAACCACCCGAACTTTTGTAGTCAACGCCTGTTCTCTGATGACTTCCTTGTGTGGCATGTAGTATAACTTGTCTGGCTCCGGAGGAACGTCATCCACAATTTCGGCGTGTCCCGCTCGTACGTACTCGCGTATGGTGTCGTTGTAGGTCTCTAATAGTCCCTTCTGCCTTGCTAGACGAGTAAGTAGCTTATGAAGCCTTGTGACGGCAACTTGCTTGTTGTCGGAAAGCTCAAATCCCTCCTTCCAAGGTAGTGCCACTTCATACCTTCCATCGCAGTATGTTATGGTGCTTTCAAAATGTTGCATCACCTTGCTGACTTCATTAGGTTGGTCAACTGAGTCAGATATGCCAAGGTGTTCCAGTTCCCAGAAGGTCCGTAGAAACTCATCCGACTCCACTACTTGAGTTTTCAAGGCGCAAACCATCATTCTTGCTGTGGCACACTGTGATGTTAAGCAGGTAGTGCGTCCTTGAAAAGTCCAGCCAAGCTTGGAGTTCATGGCAATCAGTGAATCATTGTCCTCACACCGTAGGACTTCACCTGTCAGAATTCTCCACATTTGATCAGAGCCGATCAGTACGCTGATTCCACTTTGTGTGATCACTGATGCGTGTGCGAGTTCATCGGCTACGTCTCTTCCCAGTTTCTTAAAAGAGGCGACGAATGACACTTCCATTCTTGTTTCCTCGATGTCTTGGCAGATGTGCGGAATCTCAATGGCGCTTAGCGCAACCTCCATGTCAGAAAACTGACTTCGTAAGCGAAGCTCCACTATTCGTCGATTTTCGGCCGCTTGGTTTGAGGCACTGGCGAAGGTGTTGAGAGCCATGTTTATGGATCCGACGCATTTTAAGCCCAAATGTCGTGACAACTCCTCAGTGACAAAGGTACGCTGACTGCCACCGTCGAATACACCTCGCACGTAGCGGCAGTTGTGGTCGCTTACCGCCCAGGCTCGGAATGTTTGGAGGTAGACGCAAGCATTGGCTCCATCGCTGCTTCGCCGTCGTCTCCCTAGTGATGAGCAGACTGTGGCACTTGCACGGTCATTCCGAGCGGCTTGGTGTGAGTCCTGAGGAATCCTGTCTGGGTCACACATACTCGAAGCGTGTCGGCCTTTGCACTTCGAACACGAGACCTTCCGCTTGCAGTCGCGTGCCCTGTGGCCTTTCGTGGTACATCGGAAGCACCTTTTATGACTCGACAGCACTTGCTTCTTTTGCGTCAGGGACATGTCGGTAGAACACGCTTCTGTGGAGTGCTGCTTGGATGAACAGAACACACACACCTCGTTGTAATGCTGAGAATCGCGAGTCGGTTTCGAGTGGAGAACAGATGACGTAGGCTGCTTCCAAGGGCGACTACGGGCTGGCTGGGTCGCCACATGTTGAGCCCCGCTGTCTCGTCCGCTGCTCTCCCTATAATCGCTTTTCTCCAAACTCTCCAACTCGACCGAAAGGAGCTTCAGGAGGCCGTCCAACCCTGAAGAATTAGCAGCGTTGCTCACGGCATTATTCTCAGCTTGTGCGGCACAAGTACGGTGGTACAGAACTACGACGTCTCGGGGTAATGCCCTCAGTATGATGTCGCAGAGCATCGATGAAAATGACGACCGCTGCACACCCAGTGACTCCAGCCCTCGGATGTTCACGAGTACGTGGTCATAGAGTTGTCGGAGGGCTCTCGTGTCACCAGATGTTCGAACAGGAGTTAGCTGACGCAGTCTTGCAAAGTATTCCTGCTCTTGTCGAGTCCTGTCCCCGAAGCGCTTCTGTAGCATGTCTACAGCGTCCTTGTAGCACGTTTCAGTCGTTGGAAGACCGGCCACCGCTGAAGCAGCATCCCCTTTCAAAAATTGACGCAAATAATGGAACTTCTCCGTCGTAGTCAGAGTGGCGTTGTTGTGGACAATCTGGAGAAACTGCTCCCAGAACTCCGTCCATTTACACACATCCCCAGAAAATGGAGCGATAGTCAGTTTAGGTAGCTTGGCTCCCGTCCTCTCTGGTGGTGTAGCGATCGCATGGGTAGCCGACGCCGATCCCTCGTCTGATTGTGCGCTTGAAATGCGGTTCCGCCGGCTTAGGAGCTCGGCAAGGACTCGCGTCGCGCTGTCCTCGTACTCTAAGACGGTGTCGAACTCGGATTGGAAGTCCTCGTCCGCGATGAGACTCTTTAATTCGCTGCTGATCTTGTTCAACTCCTCGTTGTTCGTCTTTAGCCTCTCGTATATGGAATCGAGCTGCTCACGCGTTGCGGAGTCATTTAGAAGTAGGGCACTTGCCTCGTTGATGATCCGGCTGTTCAAGGATCGTCGCGAAGTCCGCTTCGCCTTGAGCTTGTCCATTTCTTCCAGGCAACTCGCAGCCGTCGGTAGGTCTATCCCGGGTTGTTCGGCACCAAAATGTGTGGGATATGGCGTGGAGCAGCCGTGGAAGAACTCGATGCCGTCAAGATGATTAAAAAAGGCTTTTATTAATACTGACTGAGTCCATTAAGACCTTGCTGTTAGTCTGATGTCCCCGTTTCTTCTCTCGTGTTTGTTTGTTTGTTTGTTGCCTCTATCCTGTTCTTGTTCTTGTTCTTGTTAACCTTTCACTGTGGCTCACACCCACTGTGGGGGGATTGGCCAAGAATTGGAGTGGTCTTATAAACTGTCACGGAACTTTAGAATAAATGAGGTTATAGAATAAAAACCTTATAAATTTTATATGAAATTTTGATAGTCGCTCAAATGTAAAAAAAAAACAAAAAAAATAAAAATAAATACTAATAATAAAATAAAAGTAATAATAATACTTTTGTATTAGTACCAGACAAATTAAATCAACGCCCTATTTTCCATTTGCAAAAAAAAAATGTTGTGCATGTATCGACACAGAAGGATAATAATATAGATTAGCTAGTTAATCGATTGGTTGCATTGATGTAATTCCTCACAGCCACACAAACCTTCGCACTGAAAAACCCAGAAATAGAGGCTCCAAAAGACAAAATCACGGGCACAGATAAATTAATTCCAAGCGCACGTAACGGTGTTTCTAGGTGGGTGGTTCGAGCTGTAATAAATCGCCTACAGGTCAAAAAGAAATGATCGATAGTTTCCAGCTCACCACAGAATGCGCACAATGGAGAAGGTGCCTGACCAGACCTGTGTTGGTAAAAATTTAGTTTCGGCACCCGACAGCGCAGCCTCGTAATTGACACTTCTAGATTACGTGTTTCACAAGAGGATCTCCGCCAGGGATATAATAAGTGCCGATATTCGGTGGAATTCGTCAGTGATGTGCCTGCAAGGCCTTCCATATAGTTACGCCTGCGAAATCGCGCAGCCGCCACATAAGCGGACGGTGGAAGACACGGTAAAATTGGCCCCCCTTATTGACGATTTTGCTAGGGAATCGGCCATTTCATTTAGGAACAACCCTTTGTGTCCAGGCACCCAAACTAACCAAACTTTTCTCAAGTGCGTGGGTATTAATGCACTAAATGCCTTTATTACTTGCGAGTGAGCACCAGCAGAAAGTGCAGCGCAGAGAGATAAAGAATCTGTTATTATAACGGCAGATGTAATTTCTGTGTTTAACTTTCGCAAGTGCTGGCTGGCCCTTCTTCTTCATCTAGCGTCGGCTCGCTGGAGCTCGCGATGGAAACAACAACGGGATTGCGGGCCATTAGGGTAACTCCGCAAAACCGAACGAGTGTACGCTTGCCGGCAGGCGCTACGGCTATCACACAAAGGGCAGCAGCCGAGCGCACGCACGAGAACCCGCCTGCTAGAGCAGCGCGTCTGAGTGATGCCAACCTAAGACAGCGCTTGATCCCTAAACTGGCCGTCGAAAATTCCCTAGATTACAAGAAAAATCCCTAGATTGTCATTTTAATGTCCTTAGTCAAGCTAATTCACCTTTAAAAAAGTATAAACATAGTGCGCCCTGTGGCCCGGTTCTTCTGGATCTTGTTAAAAGTAAGCAGCATCATACTAACAACTACTTGACATCTTTTTTCTACATGTTCTGTGGAGTTGCATGCTTCAAGGCGGCGCCAGTTGCTACAGAGACAGATTTGTCTGCATAGGCGTGCGCAGGGCCTCCCCTTCAGGGGGGGGGGGGGGGGGGGGCGAAGGTTCGACGCAGCGCCCCCTCCCACCCTATTAGGTCAATGTATGGGGCTGACTTTGCGCCCCCCCCCCTCCCCCACGAGTCCCAGCGCTCCCCCTCATGACACTGTATGTTGCTGACTTTGCGCCCCGCCCCTCCTAGGTGACTAGGGGGGGGAGGGGGGGGCGCCCCCCTCTGCCTCCTCCCCCCCTCCCCCCCGTGCGCACGCTTATGTTTTTTCTGTATAGTTCACTTTGTGCACTACAACTGTAAGTCTGTATAGCGCCTTTCTTATACTTGCAGCTTGTGAGGTGGTGGTCAATCTCTGGTTTTCCACATTTGTAATCAGTGTTCCATGATTTACATATGGGCCCATTTTTACTGGCTGATAGGTACGCCTTCCCTTAGGTCAGCTTCCCGCTTGGCCAAATATTTTCGTCATTTTTTCGCTGTTATGAAAGCGGCACGACGGACTGAAAACACCCGAACAGTCTTCTCGTCTCTCTTCATCACGCAGTATTTATAACAGTGAATCCGTACGAGGTCACCCAATTTTCAGTCCTACTCTCGCTCTTTCACTCTGAGCCTCCTGGTTGAGTAGTTATTTAACATGGAGAATTTTCACGGCGAAGTCACGCAGTGAGCGCGAACTTGGCACTTTTGTTTATGTGAACTACCAGAAAAGATGTCTCTTTGTTTCCCAGAGCAGCCATAACTCAGGGCGCTCATGATGATATGCGCGTGCATGTTAAACACATAGGACGACAAAGTTTCAATTCCCCCCATTATTGTATTTAGCATATAATAATATCGCGTTACAGAACGTTAAGAGGGGGGAGGGGTGCGAAGCCAGGCACATACATTGAGATGATAGGGAGGGGGGCGCTGCGACGAACCTTCGCCCCCCCCCCCCTCCTAAAGGGGAACCCTGCGCACGCCTATGTCAGTGAATATTCAATTTAGTAAACTCTCAGTTAAGTGAACAATTCCTTGGGTCCCTTGAAGTTTACTTAAGTGAGAGTTCACTGTATTTGTTATCTGAATATTTTACAACGGATCTTCCAGAAATGATTGAGGCCTGATATAGTACCAAAGTTGAAGTTACTGTGGCGCATATTTGATTAGAATAAGCAGCCTCGCAAGGGGCGATTCAACAAATTGTGGTACGTGCCGCGACCAACCATATCCGAACAGACAGACAGACAGACAGACAGACAGACAGACAGACAGACAGACAGACAGACAGACAGACAAGGAACTTTATTAAGGTCCTGAGGAGCCAGCCAGTGCAGTCCTACAGAGGACCCCTGGCTTGCTGTCGGCTAATCCCATGTTGGAGCCGGGAGGCCATGCCTCTCCGCTCTCTCACGGGCCCTCTGGACAGCCTTAGACTGGTCTTCCAATTGTGAGCTCGTGATGGCTTTCTCCCAGTCCTCGCTGTTGTTGAAGTCCTGTAACACAGGGCACTGCCAGAGCATGTGGGCTAAAGTAGAGAAATCTTCCCCGCAATCCGGGCAATGCGGATCTATCTCTGTGTGGAGCCTGCTAAGGAAACATCTCGATGGGTACGAACACGTCTGAAGCATCCTTAGCGTACAAAATTGTGCTCTACTCAGTTTTGGATGGGGAGATGGAAAACTTCGCCGCTCCCCTCTGTAATGAGCTGTAATTTCATGAAACGTAAGGAGAGGGTCACTGTGCCCAATAGTCTCCGAACCCGTAGAGGTCCCACCTCCGTCGCGGTGCGTGAGTTCTCGCTTGAGGTATTATTAGCATCCAGCAGGGCATGAGAAGTTCAACTCTGCTATTGTTTTCTCGTCAGTCAACTTGACGCGCACTTTTTTTCTTGGTCTTTGCTAATCCAGGAAGGCTGGAGGACAAGCCTATGTGGTTAAAAGCGACAACCGTATGTGGTGCGGTCGCATAAAACAAATGTTTTACAGCGAAAGCTGTTATGAGATCACAACAAGGGTTGTTTTTGCGCCGTAGTTGTCCGCCGCCGCCGCCGGTGTCCGTAACCAATATCGCACGAAATAAGAAAAAAAACTAAATAAATAAATAAACACCTATGACAGAACGGTAATTCATCCAGGGTCCTCTGCGTGGCAGCCCAGCACTCTACCACTGAGCTACGCCGCTGCTTGAAACTGCGGTGCAAACTGATCCTATGCAGGCTTCATGTCGGGTAAGAAATCGCGTTAACGTGTGTTGTAAAGCGTTTTAGAACAGTAAAGTAACAACCAGGCGTCACACAATATACGAATTGCGTAACGAGTGGGTCGTTCAACGCTCCAACCCATTACAAAATGGCAGAATTCTTCATCGTCGTCAGCCACAGCATCAACAAAGTGCACATAATGCGTTACAAGTGTGTAGCTGGTATCGCGCATTTCCGAAGAATGACGAATAATGGCATAGTAGACGCTTCCCCACGACACAGAAGTTATGATGATTTATGGTGTAGTGTGTACCATGCAAGTGGGCTTGTAGTAGTTGCCCCAAGAGTGTTTTAAAAAATGCCCCCACCTCCCCGAAGGGAATCGTGAGGAAATGCGAATGCATTTCTTGCGCCGACACCGACTTCTGCGAACGGTCGAGAGTGAGGCGCGAGCGGACGGGAGAGTGGGGCGCAGGGAGGAGAGAGAGCGAACGGCGAGAGAAGGAGCGCCGAAGCACTGCACCTACCCTCTCCTACACTCTCTCGCACCACATGCTCCGGTTGCTAGGGGCGAGGATAAGCGCGCGCGCCCGCAGCTGTTGCTATGGGAGAGGGAGTGAGAGCGGAGAGATAACACCTGCCGGCGCGCGGAGGCCGCCGCGGACAACGCCAACGCCGCACGACGCCGGATGCCTGACATAGCCCGACTAAGAAATGCATTCGCATTTAAAAAGGCTCTAGAAAGGCCGCTTTTCCAGCTTTCGCTGTGAGTGTGCTGCGCGTTCCGCGCAGGCCTGGCGTTTTTCGCATCGCTACTCAGAAAAAAAATCACAGCATATCCACGAAGTGAATGATGGTGAATGGGCGAAGCTCGGAGGGATCATTCGGGTAACCGTGAATCCACCCGTACATTGCCCACTCAGTCATGCAAAGACGTGACAACACGTGTCACGTCTTTGCATGAACCTGGGTGTTCGATCGTGTGCTGGGCACGAGCGTCGCCGACTTGTGTTCCGGGCGCTCCCAGCCTCAGCGACAATGCCAGTTCGCGTTCCACGACAGAGGAAGACGATGCCACCTACTCAGACGCCGAAGTCCACACCAGTGCTCGACGCAACGCCTCGCTTCCGCATGCATCGCCACAGAACGCTGCTGTGAGTAGTGAAAGCCACGCGTCCTTGGCTATGGGTTGTGCCACCGTGAGTACCGGAGCCGCCGCATGCTCCGCAGATACCGGCTGCCCTGGTTTCGCGACTCCGAGCGAAACAGAAAGCGCGCCAAGAGCGAGCCCCTTTTCTTATTATAACAGCGCCATCTATCATCTTTAATCATCAACGTATACGAAAAACCACTAACGCCATCTAGTGATATTATTTCCTTGGACATATACACACAACGCCATCTATTGAGCAATTCATAAACTAGAGGTGGCTACATACTATGTACGGAGGAGGGAATGACCCGCGCCCTGAGGAGCTTCGCCCCTAAAAAGAAGAGTGACTGGCTCTACAGTTTCCATTACAAAAAAGAAAGAATGAGTTTACTGAACGTCGACCAAATCGTCCCCGTCAACTTCCATCGCGAATTCTTCAGCAACAAACACAAGACATCTGCTGCTGGTGCGGCGGGGCGCCACCCGCATCACTCTACCCGCATCCACACTTCGGGGCTTCGTCCGTTTGCCGCTAGGTGCCGACTCTGTTCGATCTCGCGGCCAATAACTGAGCAATCTCAATCTGGCCAGCGCTGCGCCGCTTGCTTTTGCACGTTTGTTGATAGGTGGCAGCACACTGCAAGCGATTTGCTTGTTGACCGGTTTGAGAGCAAAATGTTCTCCGCGCCCAGATAAACGTGGTGACGCCGGCGACGCGGTGTGGTCGAAGTCGTTCGGCGGAGGAAAATCTTCAGATTGCTTTCAGCATGAGTTTTGAAAAAGTCAACTTGACGATGAGGATTTTTCTGTGGACGTAGAAGGCTGTGAAACCAGCGAGTGACAGCGACGATGAACGATGAGCTGCTAACTCGTGAGGAGCGAGTTGTTATAGCTCACGTCCCCTCGTGTGTTAATGTTTCGTCAAGCTCGTAAGTCCCTTTGATTGTATATAATGTATAATATCCTTGATCGAGATCAAAATTAAAGCATAGTCTTTCTTGTGCATTGCATGTAGCGCAGTTATTGTGGATATTATGGAGCGCCGCATGCCGCCAACACGATGGAGCTCGGCGAGCGAAGCGAAATGGTTAGAGCGATGAAACGTGCAGTCACGGCCACAATCTACGCCTCTCGGCTAACTTCTCCTGCACTTCACCGGCACCTCCCAAACGGCATAGTTGTTCGACGAATTCGTTCGTCGAAGAATTCGATGTTGCGAAAAGCATACGTGTGTATTCTTTTCGATATTCATGTTTCGATCGTGCTGATCGAAATTGCAACTTCCGAGTGCAGTGAATTGCGCCGGCTGGAGTCTGAGCATGGCTGTGACGCAGGTACTACTGAATGGGATGTTAAATGCTTGTGTTCCGTTGAAGAAGCAACTTCGTGTTCCTGAGTGCGCTAGTAATTACGACGGCGTATGTTTACAAACCATCAACACGTTAAACATTCGGTCTCGTGCAGCAGCGATGGCGCTACTCGGTAGTGGCTTATTACTGCGGCAAACCTGTTCGGCAGGCTCGGTACATACTACTTTGGAGTGCCGTTCAGTTCGTATACGTCAATTCTAGTTCATTCGCTACAGGATTTCGCAAAGAATCGTTTATGCACGGTAACGTAGCTGAAATATAACCTTTAAGACCGCGGAAAATAATTAGGGGGCGAGCATCCATGGTTTGGGAAAATATTTTTGTCTCATATACGTTTCAGTGTAGCTCATCACTTCATCCGATGAAAGTTGCACGGGCCGTACGTCCGCACGTCCTATCTGTTCCTATGCTAACAAACATGTTAACCCTCCTCCGTGCGCCATCTTGAATCGTACAGCGCGCCACCTCTAGTTCGTGGGCATTGCGAATAAGAAGTTCGTGTAGATATCGCAATATCGCGCATATTTGCTGTGTTCAAATAGGCTGCACACGCTTCCACCACATTCAAAAGTACAGCGTATAAACAGAGAGTCATACTCGTGCCTTAACTGCATTGCTCAGAACACTGTGTTCGAGCTTCTGCATTCTTGATATGAGCAGTCATTTGCACTACACCACGGGCGCATCTCGTATGCACATCAATGCATTTACATATGTTGGTCACTGTGAAGAGCAATTTTATTATCTTCCGAATATTCTAACGCGCAAAATTCAGAAGTACAGGCAACTAACACTCAGCAAAAGCAACACTGAAAGTACAGCCAACGGACACTCTCTGTACAATGATACTGGCGAGCAGGATCGTAGTCTGTGGATAACCAGATTTTCCGCGAAACACGTCGGCTTTTTTACATGTATCATCGTAGGTTCCAGTGCTACCACTGCATGGTACTCGAGCAAGTTGCACAGTCTACAAGATCTTCCCTATTGCGCTCAACAATAGAGGAGAATCGTCTACAACAATACAGAACGTAATGATACATTTCAAACACAGCTTGAACCGACTGGCAACACATGCGATAGTACGCTGTGAGTGAAGTCCGGTCACATGGAAGGGCAGGAGCAAGTGTGCGTGACAATATAATCTCAAGTAATGTAGCAAATTGGGCGAGTGAACATACTCATGACGGTCAGCGCAAATAGGACGCAAACCAAGAAAGTAAACCACGCAAGCGCGGCCTAACTGAAAGATTAATGAAAAAAAAGCCCCCCACCTCCCCGAAGGGAATCGTGAGGAAATGCGAGTGCATTTCGCGCGCGCTTCACTCCATTTATATATGGTGGTTGTGGTTCGAAGAAGGAAAAGGCGCCTAATTTCTGCAGCCCGGTCGGGAGCACGGCGCAGCGCCTTTTTTTTTTTTTTGCTTTTTTCTTGTTTTTTTTAATTTTTTTTATTTACTTTTTAAATTTTTTTTTCATATATAGCTCCGCCGAGCTCCGCCGCAGACCGCTTTTAGTTAACGCGCACGCTGCGAATTTTTATTGTTCAACAACGCACAGGAGAAATCTCCCACCGGCACCACCTTGGAGGTCAAGATTCATTGCCATATATACGGGGTGGCCAGTGAACGGTTGTGCAGCGCGAGCAGTCGGTTTTTTCAACCAAGAAACTCGCTAGCAGACGCTGCCTGCGTCTGCGTCGCGAGGCGAGAGAGGGAGAGGGGGGGGGCGTAGGAGAGAGAGAGAGGGGGGGGCGCGCATGCGCAGTGGGAGTGTGGACGCTGCGGGCAGAGATGCCTAGAGAAGAGAGGGGGGGAGCGTAGGAGAGGAGAAGAGAGGTGGGACGCGCATGCGCAGTGGGAGTGTGGACGGCGCGGGCAGGGATGCCTAGAGGAGAGAGGGGGGAGCGTAGCAGGGGAGAGAGGAGGGGAGGCGCATGCGCAGTGAGGGGTGTGGTTGCCGCGGGGAGGGATGCCTAGGGGAGGGAGAGAGGAGGTTTTTTTTATTTTTATTTTTTTTTTTGAAAGGGTTTGCGCATGCGCAGTAAGGGCGGTCACGCCGTACACCACCACCACCGGATTAAGCTTCGCCATAAGATGCTTCACATCTTACACCTGCCGGCGCGCACACCTCCTCAACCTATCCTCCTCCTCCGCGGACAACGCCAACGCCGCACAACGCCAACGCCGGATGCCTGACATAGCCCGACTATGAAATGCATTCGCATTTAAAAAAAAACGCGGGCAACTGCCAGCGGTGAGATGGGCTCTATAAAGCACTCTAAGAGTTTCACCGACTGTACCAGTGGAGTGGTGAACTCCATCCCTTTGTCATGCGGTGGTACATACATAGGCCAGACGGGACGAGGTCTCAACGTCCAAGAGAGAACGCTAGCTCTCTGAAAGGTACACCGTACACGCATCTGTCCCTCCATTGCCGGCAGTGCGGTTGCGCAGCTGAGCAGGAAAAACCATTAGGCACAAGGACCAGCGCACGCGCGAAATCGCAGAAGCTTTCGAAATAATAAAAGCGAAAGACAGGTGCGTCAGCCAGCCTTGAATTTCTCGAACTGATACTGAGGTTTCATATCAACAGCGTACGCGATTAAAAGCTTGTTCGGGGATGGTAAGATTTTTGTAGGGCCTTCCTTTCTATTTATATATGCCACGTTTTTTTTTTTTTCATTAAACTTTCATTTGTTAGACAGCGCTTGTACCGCGTACTTTTTTGGTTTTCGTGTCCTATATTTGCGCTGACCGTCATGACAATATCATCCACCGCCGTGATTACTGGTTGCCTAAAGTTTCTTCAAAACTCTTCACCAGGGCTAAGAATCGGTCTTCATGAAAGGGTGATGATGTTCTACGCGGTCCTAATCAACTGAACTAAATTCAGTCATCGTTGTTTTTGGAAACGCACGCGAAGTACTATACTTGAAGCCACGCAGTGATCTTGGACGTGCACTTAAGGATAAATGCCGCGGTCAGCGTAAATTAATATTGCGGATAGGGATCGTCAAGCTGCTTGTGTGCAACCGTAGTCTATACGGCCGTGTCGTGGTTCCAGTCTCAATACATCACCTACCTAGAGCATTCAGCTTGCGTTCACGGCCAAGTGCTCTATCCCTAGACCCTTTTCATAAACAGCAAGTGCGCTTCCCTGTGCTGCATATTCGCCCTACTAATGGCGGCACCTGTCGTCCTTCAAATGGAGAGGAGGCCCTAGTAGAACGTGCCACGGCTTTTCTATCATGCGTGTTTATATCAAGGGAGCCCAGTGAACGTTCATACTGCGCTTGAACACGCTGTTTGCAGTAAGTGACCAGCCGCCATTAGCAGGGCAAACTGCATGGCAGGAAAGCTAGCTTTACAATTATGAAAAAACTCTTGTCAGCATTAGTGGTGAAAAGGGCTACAACAACACGGTAAAAACAGCAAAGTAAGCCACGAATCGAACTTGTACCAGCACTCCATGATCCCCGAGACCAGCAGAGCTCAGTCAACTGCAGGAACGTGCCAGCATTTCCGTCCACGAAAGACATCACGTGCAAGCACTATGCTTCATATGAAATGCAAAGTCATGATCCGGAAACAACATGCCAGTCATTTATCATTACATCCGACAGAAAAGTCGTCAACGTCTCTGCCAAGTTTTGACAAGCCTTGTTTGGAACAGGAGTTCAAAAGCTAGAGCCACACAACTCGCCGCACAGCCAAACACAAAAGGAACGTAATAAAGTTCCATATGCTCGGAGCTGTCTTCTTCGGGGATGTTTGTTGGCCGCGTGAGCCCTCTGTGTCGCTTGGCAAGTCCGGCTTCCGCAATGGCAAGTAGGAGACGTCTGTGCTGGTATCTGGAAAGAAGCATGCAGCGTAATGCACTCTCTTCGCACCAACCGATAGCATACATCAACACGTCATATTGTTCTTCAGAATTTGTTATGAAGAACATGGCGTATCGTCTGTCTACGGCTACAATTAAATGCTAAACGTACGCGAACAGTAGCGTAAAGTCTGCATTAATGTGACATTATTCGTTCAGGCAACTGTAAAATATTAAAGTCCGTATTTATGGTTAGGAAATAGCACTGTTGGCGAGTTGCATGAGAGATTGATTTTTTAAAGCTTTGAGGACGCTTGATCTTCCCCTTCAAGAGTAAAACGCGATTGCGTAATCTGGGGCACTAGGCAGGATGGCCCGAGTTTGGTGAAACTCGACTCGCGACACCCGTTTTGAACGAGCTAACAGTACGAAAAGACAAAATTCGTCCCTTTGCGCGCGCTGCGTTCCATTGGTTACGATTGAACGCGGCGTCAAGTCTAGGGCGGTCTACAAAGTTGGTTGGTGTCTTCAAATCAGAGGCATCTTCCGTTTGTTTGTCGTTCCACTAAGTGCAAAAGTGCTCGCGTGCAAGAAATGTGCCAGAAACTTTTACTATTGATATTTCTTGGAGGCATGGGCTGACCAAATTCATTTTCAAGCTTTAAAAGTCTACACTGAGTATCTTTTTCAATATTCAGCCCCATCGCCTGTGAGATTAGTTCCGGCCAAGCGCCTTACAACATGGAGCTCACAACATGTTACAACTGTAGCGGCCATAGATACGCGCTGAGGCCAGATGTGTAATCATCATGGTCGGCCATTCTAGCGGCTGCCCAGTCGGTGCGCGCCCTCTTCGTCGTCTTCTTCATCGTCTGCTAGCTCTCCGAGCGCGTGCGCCTGGTTGATTAGCCAATTGTCTGGGCGGTATACCTAGCTAATTGAGCCAAGTCATGGTAAGACCATGCTAATGAAGCCCTGTAAGCCTAAGACCATGCTAATTAGGACCTTGCAACATAACACGGCGGCAATTAGTAGCGCGCTAGTTAAAACAAAGCTAACTACCCCTTACTGAGATCGTACTAAATAAACGCGTGCTAATTATGATTATGTTAATTAGTTTCATACTATATAAGCCCATGCTAATTACACCGGATGTAATCATTGTCGTATTAATTAAAACCTTACCACTCAAGACAAGAGTCTTCAATGTCACGTTAATTAAACCCTAGATAATTAGTACCATCGAAATTCAGACCGAACTGACGCGATCTTCACTCCGAAGCAGGCCTAGCAGACTGGCGTACTTAGCACTCGCGACTGTATTCTGAATAGACATTCCAAAACAGTTTGATACGTACATTGTTAGGCGCACAAGCAGTACTTTAATTGCGACATGGTTGGAGCTGACGCGCGAGCATGTTTATACACTATCGTGTTGTACTCTTACAAGTTAAGCTCAAGCGTCCACCAATGTTTCTATCCCACTGGGACCTTTTCTTGTTGTTCGCATCCAGAGACCCACATCACTCTTTCAACACACGTGGTTTCGTGTAATCATCTCCTTTTGTTTCCTGCTATTGAACCCTATCAACTTGCTAAAACTTTTCTCAAATTCTCTGTCTCCTTTTTACGGGCAGGACATAATATATTGTCACAAAGTAGTAATACAGCATCATTGTTACAGATCACCTCCTAAAAGAAAAGAGGTTTCTTACCTGAGTGGATTCGTGGCGTGTATCGCGGATAGTTGTACCGTCGTCAGGTATAGTGGTCACCAGGGACGAGCTTCCACTGCGAAGCTAATTCCACTTCCTCATCAGTGCACACAGACAGGGCGACGTGCGTTCCGGCCTGTGCTCTACGGTATCATTCGGGAAGGTCATTTCCGGCGGAAACTATGCTAAAAAAGGTTTCTTCTCCTGCTATCAAAACACGGTGGTGCAAATCAACAGTTTCTGGGTCCAATGTCAATAGGAGCATATCGAACCAATGCTGTTCGTAGCAAGGAGTTAACGCACCGTCGCGGATTAAACGAAACAAATCCGGAAAGTTGTCAATCACCTTGACAGTCGCAGGTGCAGATCGGATGGCCGTAATGCTGGACTGGACGTAGTTACCCAGAGCCATCATACCTAAAGCCCAGACGGCGACGGCTAAGCCTCGGAATGTTCGAGCGTTGTCTAGCGACGGAGCTAGAGACTTTCCCAGGAAAGTGGACACAAAGAACAGCAAAACGCTAGATCCACGGGGCCGGATTTGTCTCCTGTAGGAAAGACTCCAGCGGATGTTCAGGTACATCGTCAGAATACCACAGCAAATCGCGAAGGTCGTCACTAACAAAATGAGAGAACGCCAGGAATCAATGAAAGTGATCTCGGAAACGCTTCGCATTGCAGTGAAGAAACACAGGGGTGCTGGTGAATATTGTGCATGGAGAAATGCATTAGGCGATACTGTATGAGTCCCCCGCATCGGTGGAATGTACAAGTCGACGCGCTTTCACGCGTAATCCATGACTTGTGCACATCTTGCTTCGTAAATGGTGTTGTTCAGTGATATGTACGCGTCGAGCAGCGCCAACTGTTCTGCTTTCGGTCGCGGCCCACCGTCACGTTGCAATACTACTCGGAACGTGCGTCCTTTAGGAAATCTATTTTCGTATCTCTCTCCAGTAAACAACCACGACGCCTGTACACTTTTACAGCGAAAGCTGTTATGAGATCACAACAAGGGTCGTTTCTGCGCCGTAGTTGTCCGCCGCCGCCGCCGCCGCCGGTGTCCGTAACCAATATCGCACGAAATAAGAAAAAAACTAAATAAATAAAAAACACCTATGACCGAACGGGAATCGAACCCGGGTCTTCTGCGTGGCAGCCCAGCACTCTACCATTGAGCTACGCCGCTGCTTCAAACTGCGGTGCAAACTGACTCTATGCAGGCTTCATGTCGGAAGGAATCGCGTTAACGTGTGTTGTTAAGCGTTTTAGAACAGTAAAGTAAGAACCAGGCGTCACAGAAATCGAACTGCGTAACGAGTGGGTCGTTCAATGCTCCAACCCATTACAAAAGCCTCAGGCAAAATAATTCTTCATCGTCGTCAGCCACAGCATCAACAAAGTGCACATATTCGTTACAAGAGTGTAGCGGGCACCGCGCTTTTCCGGAGAATGACGAATAATGGCATAGTAGACACTTCCCCCCTACACAAAAATTATGATGATTTATGGCGTAGTGTGTACCATGCAAGTGGGCTTGTAGTAGTTGCCCCAAGAGTGTTTAAAAAAGGCTAAAGGCCGCTCTCCCAGCTTTCGCTGTGGCTGTGCTGCGCATTCTGCGCAGGCCTGGAGGTTTTTTTCGCGATGCACAACGGCGATATTGGTCTTCTTGAGCATTTATATCGGCGACGGTGGAAGTTACCACAGGACAAAGTTCGTCATCAGTCCGAAACTCTCGCAGGCTTTCCGTATGCGACTCCGTCGATATGAAAGAGAATTGGTTGCGACGCTCGTGTGCGGATCGTTTATATTGTTTCTTGGTAGGTTCGGGAAGTTTGTGCCAGGAATTGAGCAAAAAAAGCAATCTGCACTCTAACATCAAAGTGTTATACTGTTCAATGCTCGCCCTGACGGCACCGACGTGCTCACGGCCCGCCTCGGTCTGAGAAGACCAGCTCTTTCTGTTATGTGAAGGAAACAATGAATTAATGTCGGGGAACTGTACCGAACAATGCTTACTGCGTCGGTAAAATTCGCCGCATATGTTTGTGAGTGATGCAGCGAGGAACTTAACAGGAATAGGCAGGTCGTTGACATTCCCAAAGAGGCCTTCTCTGTCTGACAAAGAATATAGTAACACTGAACGACAAGGAAATGATTTCGAGGCGTTCACTATGCTTAGCATGGTGGGGTATATTGTACCCCTCCTCGCAAATGTCCACCGAAGAATTAATGAAAGGAAGAAAATGTTTCGTATAGTAAATTTCATGGGCATATTTTGGAACTTGGACATGTGAAAATACCCTGGTGGTTACAAGCCTCCTACATATATACTGTTGTTAAACGCATATCCCATACGGTTATACCAAGGAAATACACCGTGAGCAGATTTGCTTATTAGAAAGCGCCTAGGCTATGAGCAAAACAGCCGCACGCCATGCAGCAAATTATTATTCTTTGCACTGAAAATTGCTTAAAACTCATTAGGTCTCAAGACAACGTATCGTGGCTAATGAATCTATGCACAAGTGCCGAGAACTACCAGTGCTCTGTGAAAGCAGGTATTTGCTGCTGCTTGCTCCCGAAGAGAGAGTCTGTCGTCTGCACGCATTTTTCTGGCAGCAGAGCAATCTATCTTAGGTATCTAGATCATTAAGGGCAGGTGGGTTGTGATGACGACTCATGTATGTTTACCTGCGAAACAGCCGTTTATGTGGAACAAGGAAAACAGTCCCTGATTGGCTAAGACATCGAATGGTCCTGAATCCTTATGACATCTGCCTTCTTGCTATGCGAAATGTCGACGGCATACTTTAACATGTACTGAGTGGGTGTGTACGTACGCTGCTTGTGTATCTTCCACACGCAGTTTCTTTTATGCGTGATGGCAAATTATCGAAATAAAGAAATCCGTACACGTGCGACTTTACGATTTCATTGCCCCAGATATTAGCGGGTGTGATGATATGCACCGTGTGTGTTGATGTTGCCTCGTGACGCACAAGCTGACGCCCTTGTTTTTCATCGAGTACTTGCGGCTACGCCGAAGTTGCCTGGGCGCGCCTCTTCTCAGTGCTGTCTAATTGCTTTTGTGGCGCTGAACTTGGAAAGTAAGAGATAAGCGCACTGAGTGCCTTGGAGTTGTGTGCAAAACAACTTGCACGCTTCATCGCTTCCGTTCATTTGCATTTTGTGTTTCGACCGTTCCTCTCCCTAATCACCCAATCGATCAGCTTCAGAAGCGCCAAGTGAAATCAAGCTATTCGTGTGAGTTCCTCACTTTCTTCAAATTTCTGTATTTTTCTTTTTCATTTTGTAAGCAGTTCTCGTGAGAGAAGTGTTTCTTTTTTTTCAATTTTCGCATATAGGGCATGGTATCTTTTTTCGATTGGAACCTGTCTTTATATGTTTATAAATTGCAACCTCGTGATGCGAGCTGAAAAGAAACATGATTTCTATTCCAGATTTTTACATCGTTAACGTCAATTTGCCGAATCCAAATCAGTTTCAACAAATATTGTGGCTCTATAGTAGAACACCTGCCTGCTTTGCAGACGACCTGGTTTCGACCGTCACTCGGACCCGGAAATTTTTATTATTTCTTTTATTTGCATCTTTCTCGATTTCTCGGTCACGGACAAGATGATGATTTTCGCTGACAACCAACGATGCCGACGCCGGAATTTCAGCGGAACGAGCTTTTTAACGCCGTCGCGTTAAAGATTCCTCAGCACGGGACCGGGGATTCGAACCAGCGACGCCTCGCTTCGCAGCGTGCCGCGTTATAAAACTCTACCCCGTGCCATGCACAGGCCTGCATGATAGCGGCCAGCTATTTATATACGCTACTTACCCCTGGCGGCACGAAGATCTCGGGGGAGCTTGAGCGTGTTCTCTATCAAGCGACGCTCCTAAATTTTCTTTCAATTTGAAAACTGCCCTTGAGACGCGCACGAAAAAAGTGGCCCCTTTCTGTGACAGTTCTAGCCGCTTTCTGAGACAAGTGTGACAGCTGTTTGTTCGCGCTTGCCCTGTGTATACCTGTGCGTTCTTTTCGAGCGTCCCTCTTTGTGCTTCAGGGGCGAGCCGCAAGTGTCGAGTTGCTTGTCGTTCTTCATGTGAATTTTTTAAAATTACTTGCTGTCGCATTCATTGCTTCGTTCTTGCGGTAAAACTGCGATTTTTTTTCTTTTCACAATAAATGTTTTCATCTCTCTCTCTTACTCAGGCATGAAGCATAATCTTCGGACAGGAAATTTATTTTGTTTTATATAATTTGCTGCAAGCCAGCTGGGGCTTAGGAGGGTTTTTTAGAATACCACCATCACCAGATTCACAGCTGAGTCAATAAATTAAAAACTCGTGAATTCGACTCTGAATAATTCGGAAAATTGGATAATGCAGACGTGTTCGCTGGTCCCGAACAACACATGTATTATTTAATGGCATCAAACTCTCGTTCATTCAATAAAACTTCGGTTGGGCCTGGTTGGTACATAGCATTTAAGGTGAAAACTTAAGCGCAAACAAGACGGACCACAAAGGATAGAAGAGACGAGCACTGGCGCTTAGCGCCAGTGCTCGTCTCTTCTATCCTTTCGGTCATATGTGGCCGCAACGCGGTCGATGCGGACGATGCGAGAGCGCGCCGATGGCCAGGCGCCGCACACGTGCGGCGCGAAAGAGCGAAAACTGCCTTCGCAAACAACCGAAACAATTCGGCGCCGTCCTCATCGCCATCTTCATCAGTCAGTGACCACGCTTTTGTCCACATGCGGGTCCGGCAATCAGCAGCTTCATTTTAACTTGATAATGTCAATAAACTCCGACATGGTGGAAGCTGTTGAAGATGATCTTTCAGCCGTGGTCGGCACGCCGGCATAAAACTAGTTTGCTACATCGCGATGGAGTATCAGTTTAAAGTGGAAAGTTGGGCTAGTTGGTATCTTGGAAGTTGGGCTAGTTGGGCTAGTTGGTTACGCAGGGGGGGGGGGGGGGGGGATCGACAAAGCTTTGGTCGCTAAAAAAGAAGCTGGCGCGTGTGTCAGCAGTCCCTCCTTGGCTCTCTCTGACAGGGAACGTGGCTATCTGGAAAGAAACTGATAACTCATCTTTGTTGCTGAATTTTTTGAGTAAAAACAGGACCTATGCGCGCATGCGCTCTCCAAGTTGTCTATATATACCTGAGTGTTATGTGTAATAAAGTTTAGTTGAAGTCTAGCGTTGTCCTGTATTCCTTCTTCTCGCCCACGTCTTTTTCGCTAGTAAACATATGTCAGACTATCAGTTGCCTGCGAAATAACCTGCGAAGGAATTGTTACGTAAGCGTGGTGGTTGAGGTGGTGGCGGCGGTACGTAATAAGGGAGTGGTGCAGAGCACGTTTCAGCCGTGCCGTAGCTACATTTTGAACAAAGTCGCAGGATGACAACACCTCTCTTATGCAAAATATGTACAGAATTTGCGTATTCATTGAGCAAGTGAAAGCGTACTCGTGTATCAGACTTTTTTTATTGTTTTCTGGACACTCTCGAATTCGGAAATTTCTTGCGGTCTCGTGAAATCTGAATTTACCGAGCTTTTCCTGTACAAGATTCCCTAAAAGATTGGGTAACAAATCAAGATGCACCGGACATAAATACCAATGGTAATTAATACAGAACAGGAATTCAACGAGTGACAAATATTTAACATAGCGGGGTGAGGCCTTCTCGCATTACAACCATTCTTTTTAACTAGTAGTCGCCTGCTGAAAGGATAAAATGAAAACCTGGTTTGTTGCCTAAAGCAACTCTTATAGTTTAGGTTATGCGTACAAGTATTTCAACAGGCAGCTAAACTGCTCAGTAAAACCAGCTCGTGCACGGAGGTTTTTCAAGATGACTGAGGCTAGGTGTGTCGCTGGACGTTCGGTTCCGACAGAAGGCATTTGTTCTGTAGTCCCGCATGGTAGAGTACAAAAGTACCCTAAACTCTCCGCCGTTCATGCGAACTTATATTTGTCTACTCACTGTTATGAAATATTTCGTACTCTGTCATGGTCGTCTCTAAGAAGATTGAGAGCATTGCTCGGCGCATTCTTCGACCCCACTGTCGCCGGCAAGCCATGGTGGAAAAGTGGAACATAAATTACGCCATCTTCGAACGCATGCGTGTTCATACAAAAGCGAACGTTCGAATACTGAACGCCGGCACAGAATTGTTTCGATGGCGCCCAAACCCCCGACAACGGCAAAGGTGGGAGCAAGCCTGGCGATCTGCACCGAAGCAATGTTCTGGGCAAGGAATTATCGTTTAACCTTTTATGTGATAGAAATTATATGGACACTCTCGGTGGATTTTAAAGGCGAAGCTGCTTAGAAAATCGTTCATTGTACAGAGAACCGAAAAACTATCATCATAAACGGATATGTGCCACATAAAGTAATTCCCACTACTCACCACTCGTCCACTAGAATTGAAGTAGGCAACACTTAGCCCAACAAATGGCTGCGAGAGAGAGAGAGAAATAACATTTATTTATACATCCGGCGTGTAGGAAGTCCCCGGCCTCGCAGGGCTGCGAAGCGACGGCGGCGAGCCGAAGACCCCGAGTACGTACGTACAACGAGAGAATACTAGGGAGCGTGATAGGCAACGGCGACTGCGAGAAGACCCCGAAGCGATGGAAGGCCTACTCCAACGACAACGTGCCCTCAGATCTATGACAGGTGTGCATGTCTGATTTGAAGTTGAAGTTTATTACATCATGAAAATACAAGTGACACGTACGATTCATAAGTATTACAGAAGGAGGTCCCGAAGTAAACACTGTCAGGAGGACTTCCTAGCGATATTGTATTCGTTGAATACAGGGAAGGCAAGTGGTGACCAAAAGAAAAACGTATTGAAAGCACGAAAAAAAACAGAAAACATAATTTAAAAGCGTGAAATGCAACAATAGTGCAGAAAGCAAAACCATAATAGATAACTAAACAAATGGACGCGAATTTTAAGTTAACAAGGCATCAAGGAATCCACATAACACAAAAGAAATTCAGTAAAAACGCAGTTACTATTAAAAAATGACAATGAAAAATGAAAATGAAAGAAAGAAAAACAATAATGAATTAAGAAAACGAGAAAGGTGGTAGCATGAAATGTTAGCACAGATTCTGAAATAAATGTTTCTTTAATTCTACTTTAAATGATGTTATATTGCGGCAGCTTTTAATGAACATTGGTAGTAAGTTCCAAAGGAAATACCAGAAAACAGTGCTGTCTGTTTACAATAGTTCGAGTGAACCACCGGCAACAGTAAGCAACGTTGTAAAGAGAATCTACTCAAATTTGCATTCAATAGATAACGGGATGGAACACTTTAATTCAATGTCATGCTGACGCGTGCGAAATATGAGCATACCTAGTTTCAGCGATAAGTAATTAAGGATGGGGAGAATGCCGAGATTACTGTAGACAGGCGCAGCGGAGTCTCTCCAGTGACTAAAGGTGATAATCCTTATAGCTTTATTCTACAAATGAGCAATCTTGGACAGATGAATCATATAAGTGTTTCCCCAGGAAGAGGAACAGTATGGTATGTGACTATGAATGTCGGCGAAGTATAGTGCAATGGAAAGTATCTGCGGGTTTTAATCAAAGCACGAATACATACCAAAAGAAATTTTGTATTTTTCAGCGCGAGGTTCTGTCGCTGCAGATTGGACATCCCTGTCGTGTCTGTGACCATAGTTTAACTCTAACCTCTCTGCGCTGAGAATCAACGTAGAAACACCCTAGCATCAGACCTAGCTAAAGCCAGCAATGAAGTAGAAGCAACCTAGAAACAACCTGCATCTCCTGGCGGCTGCGAGAAGACCCCAAAACGATAGAAGGCCGACGACGACGTGCCCGTGGATCGATGGGACCTGCGAAAGCTTGGTTTCAGCGCGAGGTTCTGTCTCAGCAGCGTGGGCATCCCTGTCGTGTCTGTTACTCTGGTTTAAGTCGAACGTCTCTGCGCTGAGAATCAACATAGAAACGACCTAGCATCGCCTAGCTAAGGCCTAGCAATGATGTAGAAGCAACCTACAGACAACCTGCATCACCCATCGGCTGCGAGAAGGCCCCGAAGCGATAGCAGGCCTACGCCAACGACGACATGCCTGTAGAGGTGCAAACGGTCGGTTTCAGAGCGAGGTTCTGTCTCTGCAGTGTGGACATCCCTGTCGTGTCTGTGACTCAGTGATTTAAGTCGGACCTCACTGCGCTGATAAATAACGTAGAAACAACCTAGCTAAAGCCTAGCAACGAACTACAAAGAACCTATAAACAACCTGGATCAGCTAGCTAAGGCCTAGAAACAACCTCGAAGCAACAAGATTAGTTTTCAGAATCGTCAAGTTTCACTGTTTCAAGCCTTGCGCGGCTTAGTGCAAGCTTCGCCAATTTTTTGGTCATCGGCGTCGCCGTCGCCGTCATGGCCCGTATAAAGTCCACATTGATAACATCACCCCGTGCATCGTATTTTCTACCAGCGGGTAAAAGCGCGGAGCGGGGTCGACGAATGCGGTTGAAGCAGAGATCAAACGGGCCGGCCCATCAGCGTCGCTCGGAGGGCTCTTGCGATAACAGCTCCCGTGTGTTATGCCTGACTTAGAATGCTTCTCAAGTGGAGAGGAAACGACCCGCTCCTCTTCAAAGAGCATGAAACGACACGAAGGTGAAGGGGGGATAGGGGGAGGCGCGCAGCAACTATGAACATTGACTATAAGGGTGCTGTCACAATCGCCAGCGCGAGCGCTATCTCGGCAGGCATCAGCGGGCTACTCGTACACCCTTTCAGGTGCTGCGCTCTCAACGCGAAGGGGCTGTGGGAAATCTGCGTAAGTTCCTGGAACGGCCGTATTCTGTTACACCAGCGTACACCAGAGCTGCCAGCCTTACTTTGCATAGCATTACAATTTGTTGCTCTCGCATTCATTACTTCGCCCTTGCCGTGAAACTGATATTTTGCAGTGTGAGCTGCTATGAGTTCGCAAGAGCAGTTGATTTTGCTGTTGATGTCTGCTGTTGACCCCGCCGGGTTGTGTCGAAGCTATATCGCGGACAATGAGGAAAAGAAACCTGGTTTAAGCCGGAATCAAACCAGGCATTTCGCTTGATAATCAAGTATTCTACCCCAGAACCACGCCAATGCTTCGGCTGGCTTTCATCTCGCTGGTAAAGTATTGCTCCCGTTTCGTAATGTAACGCATCCGTGTTGAACTCGAATGGTGGATCAAAGTCTTGTAGTGTAAGGACTGGATCCGACGATATAACTCGTATCAGCTCTTTGTAGGCTGTTTCACAGTCATCTGTCCAACAGAATAGTACATATTTTGTATCAGTCTTGTCAAGAATCTCGTCTTAAGGGCATAATCTTAGATAAATACCCTAAATTAACCGGCCAGCCCCAAAAAAACACGCAGTGAGTGGACATCGAAGGGCTTCGCGAGTTTTGCGATGCGTGCCACTGATTCCTCCTAGGTGTTTTTCGTAGTGCCGTCTAGGACTCTGCCCAAGAAAGTCACCTTGCTCTTGAAAAATTCGCTCTTCTTAAAGTTGACCTTGAGGTCGGCTTCTGTCAAAGCTGTGAGGACCTGAGCCAGATGTTGTTGATGGAGGGCTTCGCTTTTAGAATAAACGATGATATCGTCCACGTAGACATTACAAAAGGTTCCAATGAAGTGGTGTAGAACCGTATTCATCATTTTCTGGAACCAGCTAGGCGAGTTCTTCAATCCGAAAGGCAGCCGGTTGTACTCGTAGATATTGAAGCTGTTGATGGCTGTTGATGGCTGTTGATGGTTCTGTAGTCCATGCAAAGCCGAATGCTCCCATCCTCTTTGGGCGCTATGATTATTGGCAATGCATATGGCGATGCGCACGGACGAATAATGCCTGCATCCAGCATCTTGCCAAGCTCTTCTTTCAGCCATGCTTTCTTTTCCCTGGTGAGGTGGTATGGTTCCTTTCGTACAACCGTTGTGTCATGCAGTTTGAATGGAACTTCAAACTTTGTTGTGCCTGGAGGATAGCCACCTTTGCAGAATAATTCCGGATATATTGTAGGGATGTCGCCTGACTTGGTCACAATGGGCATTTTGTCTCTGTTTCCCACAGGTTGCACATCTTGACTCACTGACACACTGTCATCCCAGTGTATGTTAAGCTTCAGTAATTTCATGTCTGGACGAGAGATTAGAAAGTCATACTCGGTGCCTTCTATCACCAATGCCAGTATTTCTACGGATTGTGACTGGTACTTCAGACATATCCTCATCCATTCGCAGTGTTGTTTTTCTCGGCCGTCATATCGTCGTAAAACGACACTTCTGCCTCTGAATATCTCCTCGGACTTCGCTTTGCTTCGTTTTATCACTGCAACTGAAGCTCCGCTGTCTACAAGTGCTCGCATATTTTGACCGTTTACTTCGAGTTCTATGTGCAGTAAACTTGATGACACAAGTTGGACGGTTTCATGCGTCGTGGGGGTGAGTTTAGAATTATTCCGTGCTCCAATGCTGCATTCATCTTTTGAGGGCCTATTCTTCTTTACGAGTGAACGCATGCGTATTCAGTGAACAGTTAATTAGAAGCATGGGGGGCATTCTATATTTTTAGTGGATATTCCTCCGCCATCATGAATATTTATTCGCGACCGAGCAAGGGCAGCTCCTCCAATGCTTGTCGGATTTTCCCTTACCGTAGGGGGGGGGGTTGCTTGGGAGTTTACGGTATGCCCAACTCAAAAAGTTACCCAAAATTGCATCTTGAAAAAAGAAACTCATTTTAAACATAGAAATGAAAGCTCATCTATGTGGCAAAGATATGCTTTTTAAAGTAATTTCTTCCTTCATGAGAGCTTAGGAATCGTGGTTATTTTGAGCATGTGGCTTTGGTGAACTCCTCGTGTGAAATGCAATGGCAAGCAGCCAGGACTCTCTAGAGAATGAGCTCTTTTTTAGTTTTTAATAGCCACCTTGTGCTCTTTAAAAGCGATTTTTAACCTACTTCGAGTTAAATTGCAACATTGAATTTTTGTCACGAAAGTACAGAAACTAAACTTGTGAAAGGAAGTAAAAACAAAAAATATGTAATTTTGGAAAAAAAAAACTTGCGTTTTTCGAGTAGCATCTCCCCTTAAAGCAATGCAAAAAAAAAAAGGTCTTCATTTGTGGTCGCTGTATGTTGGCGCCCTAGCACACATTCCCGTACCGTGTGGAGCAGGTGGATGGGTATGCCTTGAAGTGAATGCATTCCTTGTCGCAGCTCGTTGGGTACGTTCGTTTTAGGTAGGTGTAAATGCGTTTGTTGGCGAAGCAGTTCACAAATGTGACAGTCCCTTGAGGTAACGCTGAGGAGAACACGTGTGAAATCCTGCGTTCTCACGACACACTCATTAAATCATTTTCACATACTCAGCTGGGCACGTGAAATCGACTAGTCGATTTCATGGTGTTTACCCTGCTTAATAAAGTGGCTGACTGGGCTAGTTGGTTGTGCATACTTAAGGTTAACAGCGCGGTTTTTCCTGTCCGCCGTGTGTTATTTTCGCGCTGTTAACCTTAAGTTTACGCTGCCCCGAGACTTTCTGCCCGATGTTTGGTTGCCTCCGCGACCGGTTCACTTTAACCAAGAGACGATATGTCATGTGTTATCGCCATCGGGTGACGTCAACATGGCGTCAGTGGTGGCGTCACAACGTAACCGATTATATGATGCCACCATGACGTCACAGCGTGACGTCGCTGATGTGTCTGTGAGGCCATGTGGCTGGTATACGTTCGTTCGTGTTCACGCAGCCTCGATCCTGACGACGCCGACGGTAGCCGACGCCGGAATGTTTGGCTGATCAGACATGCTATAAGGCTATCGCCTCAATAACTCGAATATACACTCCGTCAGCAGTGGCAGGCGGCCCGGCTTTCCATCTTCTACCCTGTGGAGCCAGGGAGGTTAAAGTACTTATTTGAACCTCCTTGTGTGGAGCCTGGTGGGAAGAGCGCCGCGAACGGCATGGTCTTACGCCATCGACGACCGAAACAGCGGTCGAGTAGCTAGCTCGTCCGCCCCAATGCGGGAGGTGACGCGGGTTGGATTCCAAGTTGCCGCCAGGTGTCCACCGGCTTTTCTAACGAGGATAGAAGGCACCCTCTCCTTTCCTCCATCTTCTTTCACTCCCCTTTCACCTTTTCCCAACGCTGCGCTAGCGAGATCACGTCGTGAACCCGCCGCTAGAATTGGAACGCGCGCGCTTACACACTATTGGTCAATGCGAGATTACGTGACTTACCGGCTCAGCCAATGGCGTTTTAGGGCAACCCTCGCGAGAGCGTAAATGCACAGCTAAACTTGGAATGAGCGCGTGTACACCCACGGCCGGACTGGAGGAGCGGAAAGAGAGTGCGCGCGTGCCGCTCCTCCAGTCCGGCCGTGGTACACCACGCTGGTGAAAGCGAGATCAGGTGACCTACCTGCTCAGCCAATGGGCCCGCTAGGAATTTCCTGCGGACGCCGACTACTACGGCACAGGCTAGCCTCGAAGTGTTTCTGTGTCTCTGTCACTAAAAATATTCAGCTGTCCCTCCGGGGAAATGCAGGGCATCAAGTGAACGCGACCGATTGCGCGAGCTGCTGTCACATATCGCTGTCAACAAGGGAACGATCGATCTAAATTTAAGCTGAAGGGTTGCAAAGATTATACCTTAATGAACATCACTTCAGAGCCAGAGTACAGCATATGTTCGTACAATTAATATCTTTTTTTTTTCGTCCAAGAGAAGGAACAAATGCGGCTAATGGTAACTCCTATTATAATTAGGGAATGCCACACTTACCACCGGAAAAGATTCTCCATGAAAATCGACCATGGGTTCGTGCGATCCTGGGAAATTTCAGCCCTGAAACATTACTTCCAGCACCTCTATTGCTTCTCAGTTGTTATGTCTGCGCCATTGGCATATATATATTACTTACCTACTTGGAAGGAAATGATCCAGGAAATCAAGTGGTCTTCAACCTTACATTTATTGATGTTCAACATCTTTGGGAGTGCAGGAGGGAGTGTCAAAGGGTCTTCTTCTCAAAGCCCCCCTGACAAACTTCACTTCCTCGTTCGGATCTTTAGGAATACCTAAACTAGTCGGCCAACGTCCACTTTATTCCCGAGCCTATCCGTCTGCAATACGCATCACGACTGAGTATAAATGCGTGAAATTTACGTAATTTGAATCCAAGTTTCTGGAGAGCAAGTATAATAATAATACTACTAATACTATCTGGGGTTTTACGTCCCAAAACCACGATATGATTACCAGAGACGCCGTAGTGGAGAGCTCCGGAAATTTCGACCATCTGGTGTTCTTTAACGTGTACCGACATCGCACAGTACTTGGGCCTCAAGCATTTCGTTTCCATCGAAATAGGGGAAGTAGAAGTTTTGCAAGAAATTAAATTACTATATTTCACAGAAATTAATTCTCATTACAACGTAAATTGTCTAATTATTGTACAACCAGTCGTGCTCCATTTCTCCGTAAACCGAATTCAATGACTCCACTCAAATTAGATGCCATAACTATGTAAAGGCAGCGGGTATTCACAAAAAGTAAAAAAAAATATTTTGGACTTGCTTCAAACCAACAGGGCAAAATAGAACACAATTACGGAGAGCTGGGGGAGACCGCACTACCCATCTCAGACTCAGATGTGCAACCTTAAGTCCTTCGGCCAGCCGCAGATGCCGCCAGAGCACAAGGACACATGGATGCCATCCGGGGGGGAGGGGAGCCAATCCTTCCACATATTGCCGTTTCAAATAAAAGTTATTTCCTCCTGCTGAATTTCGCGCCGAAACGCCACACATGGTACTGCCTCTACCAAAGGCATTGCGTGCAGCGAAATATTTGAACCAGAAGTGACATAAGCGAACCTTAGGTTACAAGAATGCTTAATTTACCATTAGTTTAGTGTTTGTGGTCTCTCAGTCCTTGCATTAACGCACAGAAATGGCAGAAGCCGTTTCTCCAAATGAGGACACTGTCGCAAAGGGCTATGCTTCTCCAGTGTCCACAAATGTGAAGTAGCTGTAGGACATCACACATGGCCCTAGAGATTGGAGAGCGTACTGGTAAGCCCAGTCACAAAAGTCCGGCGATGTTTTTCACTGCTTTACAAGCGACAGTTGTGGGATAGCAGGCTTCATTATGCAATGCTATGACTGCACATCTGCATGCACATGACACATCAAGACATGTCAATTCGAACAGTCTGATTGCAGCTGTATTTCAACATAGATAAGACTTACCCTCTGAACATCCGGCATGTATACAGCAGACTCAGTAAACGGAAACCCCTCAAACTGAATTGCTGCTTAATTGGAACTACCTCTAATAAAATGTTTCGTACTTGAATTCAGCACATCTGTCTCGTTAAATGGCACTCCTGTAAAACCGAACATTTTCCCAGCCCCTTCAGGTTTCGTTTAATGAGTCTACTGCAACGAACTCTGAAAGATGGGTAGTACAAAAATTTAAAACATCCACAAAGGAGGATACGTAGGACAAACAGAGTCGCGCTTGAATTGCGTGCCCTCTCTTGTAAACTAGTATTCGATTGAGCAACGCATAAGTGCCATGTCTAACAAGCTAGGCCATGAATGATTTAATTAGGATGACACTTTTCGTTCTCAACTGGCCCAACTGTGCTGACAAAAAATGCGCTCGACTAGCTGAACGCCAGTGAGCGCTAATCAGGAAACGTTACACAACACACAATGATCGTTTTATTTGACCGAACAATTTGCAGCAACCACAGAATTTATGGTTGGAGAAACGAAAAAAAAAAGGCGAACTGCAGAATACTGTGGCAACAGTGCACAGTTAGGACGCACAGTTTATACCTACGTGGCAATTCACACTGTTCTGAGCAAAGATGACATGTGGTGGTACTATGGATTAGAATGGACAATATATTGCACATTGATACTTTGAATAAATCATGTTACAATTTGTCTTAGCCAAAGAAAGGAAAAATTTGAAAATGATTGATGCCTAGGAGTACTTGGCAAATGTATAGAGCATCACTAGGAAACTTGAAGAAAGCCAGCAAAAGCACGGGACACAAGAAAGAGGCAGACGCAAACACTGCTGTGTTCCAGCAGTGTTTGCGTCTGCCTCTTTCTTGTGTCCCGTGCTTTTGCTGGCTTTCTTTAAGTATCATGAACCAACTGGCCCAGATTTCAACCCTTTTGCATCACTAGGAAGTATGCAGAGCATCAAATAAAAAATTAGCATAAGCCGCAGTATTTCTAAGCACTTTTTTTTTCGTTCGATAAAACCACAATAAAAAAGACTAAATAAAACTAACACTACAAGACCGACTGTAGTGATCAACGTAGATTGAATGAAACTACAGTGTCCTCACTGCATTTCCAGTACGTAAACGCATGCTGCACATTCAAAGCACACAGAAAACTAATCTTGAAAAACATTTTCAAGAACATAACATGAATGCAGCTAGTGTACCTGTTAAATCCGGCACGCTATACAGCACACACGCATCATTCCACTATTAGCACTGTAGAAGCTCCCGGTTATCACTGGGAAACAAGCCGTTTTGACTCGAAGGGTACAGTACACCTTTTTCCTCTACAGTGGTTTTTGTCCCCTGGCTTGAGTAATGTTCGTAACAGTGATGTTCCCTGCAAGAACATTCACAGGGACAAAGTAGACAAAATGAAATTATTTGATTTGCATACACAGATACACAAGGTAAACATCACACACCATTCATGTCGAAGCATACTCCTGTCAGTCTGCAAGTTTCGTTGGCTATGATCATGGCCCGCCCCCCACAAGCCCCTCCAGTCACATCGTGTGCCTTTTGCCATATTGATGCTCTTAAACGTCCACAAACAGGCGAAGCAAGACCGAAGCACGCAACGTTGACTGCCGAGTGGGATAATATATACCAGCAGAGACGGACCGAAGGATGTAACGGGTACTTGGATGAAGTAGTGGACCATAAGCAGGGGGGATGGAGCTGTTCCGAGTGTTAGCATTGCACCGTGTACCAATGCTCCGGACGCCCTCCTACCGGCCAACCGGGACGTCCGAAGCGAACAGGTTTCAAATAAGTGAAGACTCGATCACCCACACGTAACGGTTAGCGATGCTTCAGCTGAAGCGCTTAATGGAACAAACGAGAGCCTGCCGAGTGCCTCCGCACAATAATCTCAAGACCGAACCAAAGGAGCGCACAGTTGAGCTGAGAATGGGTGAAATGGAAAAGCGTGTCGCCCAAGTTACGCAACAAACACACACGTGCAAACATGCACACACACGAGGGAGCCCCCAGCCGCCTAGGTTGATATGTCCGTAGCAAATTACCCAGCTTTCCATACAGTTTAATGCAAAAGAGCATCAATGTGCCACAACATTTCACGATGTGAATGGACGCCTCTATCATGGCCAACGAAAACATGCAGTTGGGTCCAGCAATCCCACTGTCATATATGGTGGTGAAACGTTTGACCATTATGGCGTAATGTTGCACTAAACGTTACACCTACACTTTATTTGATGGTATAGGTCCAGTATACTTGATGGTCTAAAAACACTAGATGCACTGTCTAGCGGCTGAACAGCGTATACCATTACTTTGAAACTGGTATATTCTGCAAACCGTTGGATTATCCTTCAAACAGCTCTGTACATTACAAGGATATAACACACCGTCACGAAGATATTGCACAGTATTTGATAGACAGCTGGTAGTCCAGGGTTGATGCAGAGGTTGTTGACATGCCGATGCGGGTAAGCAGCAATCCGTCGCCCACTCTATCCGCTAGTGGGCACAGCAGGGCGATGACGAGCAGCAACGCAGAACAGAGTCCTTACACGGAGTGAAGACCGAGAAGGGCAGGCTTCAGCGACGAGCTTTCCTGCACGACGCATTTCACAGAAGGCAAGCAACAGGTGGGATTCCGAATTGTTGTGCACCAAGGAACACCGTGGCCGCAGGACAGGAATATTTGTAGGACAGTGTCTTGCCCCCCTTAGAGTCACCGACTGGACGTGGAAGGCGATGCGGGCTCGGAAATCCCATCCACCAGATGTGATCGAAGATCGGGAAGCTGCAACGGCACAAAGATTTCATGTTTAGACGACGGGCTGATATGCAACGTGAAAAATACGCACAAGCACCCATGTGCTCGATACACAAGGTATATGCAGCAATGCGAGTTTACGGGGGCCACTATATTTGAGGGAGCCATATTTCTGCTTAGCCTAGAAATTGATGAAGGAATAGGGAATCTTTTTTTCCCCGATTGGTAGAGCATCGGACCCGGAATTCGAATGTTGTGGGTTGAAACCCATCGACGGAAGGGGCGATTTCTTTGTCCGCTTTAATTCACTGCAATTTACGCCATAATTGCTACACCACAGTTAAAGACAACCATGTCCCCTATGCTTTTCCTGGCCTTAATTTTCTGATTTATTTGGTTTTGTCTAGCAAGGAAAATGAGCCCCTCGGAAAGATATTCCCCTTCTTTCGCTCATTCATAGCGAGCGCATGACCCCGGCAGACAATGTCACAGGTTAGCATGCGAGGGTCTATTAGTCATCAGCCGTCTCGTGCAAAGATCACTTGCCACGCGACACCCTCTGGTGTAAAGCGGGTTCCCCACACCACTTTGGCCACGAGCGGCGCTGCAGCTAACAATCCAGGGGTTACATGCACAGATATACCTAACAATGTGGACGGGACGCGCCTATCGTCGTAGTCCAATTGGTAAAGCAATGGACGCATAATTTGAAGGTTGTGGTTTCGGATCATACCAATGAAAAGCGTGCTTTTTCGTCCACATCAACGTCCTTCAATGTCCACATCAATGGCCAATGTTCCAATCCAATCAATGTTCCAATGTCCTATGAATGTTAGATGTTCACAATCAATGTCCTTTCAATGTATGTTATTACGCTACAATTAGGAAAAAATATTGTCCCCTATGCTTTCCTTGGCTTAAATATCTTAAGCATCATCTGGCAAGGTACACACAGCAGCGCAAGTTTACGGGAGACACCATATATGACAAAAAGCCAGGTGTCTGCTTAGCCTATATGAACAGTAACTATTTTCAGTCTTTCGCAGCTTTGACGAACTACACAATTCGTCAACAGCAGAAGTGCAGTTCCACTAAGGAGTCCGTCTCCCGTAATGATAAGCTCTATCTAGGCGAGATATTGTCAAGTGTCTGTTAAAGGTATTCTGTATCAGAAGACATGCAGTCGTAGAAATCTGACCTACAGGTCGAAAGCATCTTACTTGTACAGTAAAAGCTCGTTAATTCGGATTTCTAGGGACCGGAAAAAATGTCCGAATTAACCGAATGTCCGAATTATCGAATGGTCGAAATAAACACAATAAATGCAAGAGTTTTTTCAACATACCTTTACTTTACAAAGTAATCGCGGATGCTTGTCTGTTTTCGAGCAGTAATTCGCGCGGACACAATTTTTCTGAGCCATTCAAGGTGCTCAGTAGCTCGCATGCTGTCTGCAGGGCCAAAACAAAATTCTTCAAGGACGACGAGGGCCTCCGCGGCTTTCTTCACAGTACGAGGGGGGCCTGTCTGGCAACAACATATGTACCAAGAGTACTTCTTTTAACACTGAACCTCTTCATCACTTCTCGTCGGCAGAGCCCATTTTTCAGGGCACGCAAAATTTCTACTTTGGTGGTGAAGTCCTGGGCCTCGTACTTGGACCGCTTCGCCGGCGTTGCCATCGGCGGAGAGTGCGGTCACACGAGAACTCGGCACAAAAGCACCAGCAACGATCGAGCTAAAGGAGCCGTACTGAATCATTCCTCGATAAAACGGCGTTCAACGCAACGGGCACAAAGCAACTAAATGGCACCGCTACCCCACACGCGAAGAAAAGGCGTTCAACCAGTCTCAAGTCAAGCCAAGTCGATAATTGATGTCCATAGCGATGCTGCGTTTGAGCTTCGCTTTTGTTCCGAATTGTTCCTTTTTCGTTTTCGAGTCGCGCCTGCGGCCCAGAAAGTCGCCGAATTATCCGATTTGCGGTCAAATCTGTCCGAAATAACGAGCGCCTAGTCTCATAGAGTGACGCGTATATTTACAGGGACCAGATTATCTGTCCGAATTAACCGATTCTCCGAATTAACGAGAGTCGAATTAACGAGCTTTTACTGTACACGACTTTGTCAATGTACACTGCAGTGTAGTTGTTGGCAGTAAAAACATCGCGAGGTGCTAAAAGAGGAAGTGCAGGGAGATAAAGGGTTTGTCCGTAAAGTTGCGAGACGGTCTCCTAAAAGGAATTGATTGATCCGATCGGTACATATGAAAATACTTGAAAATTTGGGCGTGGATACCCGGCTGCCCACGCGATTCCCACGCTGCAAAGGCTCCATGACTTTTCAGATCTGTGAAAACTCGTTACATGGCGGGAACGTCATCCTAACTCGCCTTTCAGGCTTCTCTTGAGCGTTGCGAACAGGGAGAAGCCTACCGGGCTCACATCAGTTGATGCAGCCTTGATACTAATGATGCGAGCCCAGCAGTCTTCTTCCTGTTTGCAGAGCTCAAGCCCGAGATGTCTCCGTGTCGACAGTGGGCCTGTCATCCAACGGACTTTCATAGCCTCTGCAAGGGGTCAGGGCAGACGACTGTCAGGGACGCTCTGCAGCCTCCTGGGAGGCTGCAGAGCGTCCCATAGAGAGTTTAAGAATTTTAATATGAACCGATTGAACCGGCGAATTCTTCTACAAGACCCAGTCTCATTACGAAGGTTGGAAACTTGGGAATGTTGGTAGGACACAATAAATGAGAAGAACTGCGCAACAGAAAAGACTAACACTGTGCGGGGCTTTGTCACTAGTCCTTACGTTCTGCGCTGTTCTTACATTTCTCCACTACTTTATAGACGAACCCTGAAGGTACGTGGGATTGCAGGTACACGTATAAAAACACCTTTCCGCTAACACACACACACACACACACACACACACACACACACACACACACACACACACACACACACACACACACACACACACACACACATTTTCCAAATTCACTATCCGCGCTGCTTTCATACCGTGAAGTTGGACCAGCTCGCCCATACCACAGTGCTCCACGCGCCTGCTCAGGCATATTGTCGCTCGACAGATTGGTCGCTCGACTAAAGTGAAGCTAATGTGGACGAACCCTGGGCGTCGGCAATTTCCTCAAAGTATGCGATGGCGGTGTGTCTGGTAAGGTGACGATATTCGTCCCCGAAGTTCGTGACCAGCAGGTGAGCCTGTCTGTTGCTAGGCTGAATTATTCCTCGGGCAACGCAGATTTGTCGTGAAAGAAGGAGAGACAAATTTGCCTCCGCAATTACGATACTGGGCACGTCCTGTCCCAGTTCCACGTTGACAAAGAGGCTGCTTCGAGGCGGCAGAGTCACAGAATCATCGGCTACACGGAACGCTGTCTTCGGGAATTGGGTGCTTTCAGTTGCACCACAAAAAGGGTCCTCGAATGACACAAGTAATTCACGGAGGTCAATGACTGCGCCGTATTCACGAAGAAAGTCCATTCCCAAGATGACTGGCCGAGAGCACACGGGCAACACGAGGAAAGACCCCGTAAATGTCGACGCACGGATTCGAATGCGTGTCGTACACATTCCAGTAGGCACCACCAGATGTCCACCTGCCGTGCGCAACTGAGGTCCTTGTCACGGTGTGGTGACTTTCCTCAGTTCAGTTGCCAGTGCGGCGCTCATGACGGAATAGTCGGCACCGGTGTCGACGAGGGCGGTGACAGCATGATTGTCCACGAAGACGGCGATGTCGGCAGAAACGATCCTTTTGCTGTCGGAGAACATTGAAAAACCGGAACGGTCGTCGTCGGGTCGTTGCGTCGAGGGAGGTTCTTTGAAAGTTCGCTGGACCGCGACTTCACCCCCAGAAGTCGCCGTTCCTAGTTTCCCCTGCGAGGACTCGGTGACCGGCTCCTGAAAGGAGCGTAAGACTATGAGGGCAAGCTGGGTGACGTAGACCGGCGAGGCGATGGCGATCTCGATTAGTGGGGCTGACCAGTCGAAGGAGTTCGCTGGCCCGTGAGATAGGCTTCTATTTCGCGGGGGGCGCTCACCGTAGCGTGGGCATCGGGCGTCAGGGTGAAAGCCGCGGAGGCCAAGTTGGCGGTACTGACAGTTGCGGTACACGTGACCCGCCTCGCCACAGTGATAGCAGAGGGGACGGTTATCTGACGTGCGCCACGTGCTTGCCTTGCTAGCAC